>JAAAKL020004458.1:0-20936 GCA_010016065.2 Carybdea cf. marsupialis auct. non (Linnaeus, 1758) | reverse complement strand
AGTACCCTGAAAATTAGCAAAGTATACACTCCTTATGAAATCGAAGAATTATAAATAAATTCTAAGTATGATCACATGTTACATTCCACCCTGTTACTATAGTCAAACTTATAAAAGGATTTCCTGTACAAAAAGGGTTCACTGCCTTAGTGTTTATTATCAGTTTAAGAAACACCCCAAAATTTTACAACATGATGACTTTGAAACACACAGGCCTATTAACTGGCTTTTACGGCTTGAAAACCTCACTTAATGTTACCTAAAAGAAACTCTCAGTTTCCACGACAGTTAAGATCTCGGCAATAACGAGGTCTTCTACTGTTGCCCTCAGTCAAATTGCTGGTACATATATCCATGGAAACCATGGAGAAGGTCTTGTGCTTCTGGTACGAATTATTTCTCTTGGCAGTCATACCAATGTGTATCAATAAACCCAACCAAACTTGCTGATGGACTTGCAGAAATACTTATCTCAATGGGCAAAATTCTTAAAAAAATTATCAAAAGCAATCCATCAGATGTTATTTATCTTCTTATGCGTCTATCAAAGTGGATCAAATCAGTTCAATAACACTAGGGTAGCGACTATCGATGACCACTTGTGTTTGTACTAAAACATGGTATTTTCTTTAAATAGCTCACATTGTGGGCTCTTAATCTGAGTCACAAACCACAGATGCTGCAAATCACTTCACTAATTTCACGTTTCTATTCAATAGTTTGATGAGGTTTGTTAGAAAATTGCATAAATATTGGCTACATGGTGTGACCGCCTAGTCCGTTCCAATAGAAATAATGCTGCATCTCCGATCTCGCTTTCCATATCGATGTTGTTGTATCAATTATTAGTCAATACGTACGCTCAATACACCTCCGTGAGGCCAATTCATAAGGCCCTCAAAACCAATCACCTACGAAGTGGTACATGACGTATCAGATAATACTCCTGTTTTATCCTCATTGTTACGCCTGCCTGAATAATCTCCCACTGTGATCATCAACTGATTCGTGTTTGATGTCTCTATCAGCAACGTTAAGTTTACTATTTACCCAAGTACAAGCTCTTTCAGATTTCATGATCTCATTGGCACAAAGACTGCCATTTACGAGTCTTAATTGAAATTCCGACGTGCTTAATAAATAGAACTAGTTAACGTTTACAAAAAATACCCCGAATTTTCAAATTGCTCTAACTCGTCCAATGCAAAATGCAATTGGATTTTTCAATGCACGGATTTCAGAGCTACACAACAGTATTGAAGCAGTAGCACAGAAGAGGTGAAGTTTTAAGAAAATATTAAGCAGTCACTAGTTTGTTTTGTCATAACGCGGGCCATAGTTAGATGTGAATGGCATCGAAAATTTACTGCATCCATTCATTTCATTCAAAATTTAAGCAAATGCACGCCTGCCTCTATCAATTAAATCTAAATCCACGGTTCCAGCCCAACATATGAGCTCCTTTTTAAGAAAATGGTCATTAACGACGGTGATTTTAAAACAGCAAGACCCGGTTGACACCTTACCTGTAACCTATCAAGCTTGTTAAGTGTGACCCTTTGTTCAATTTGCATGTTTTACAATATTCAGCATAATTTTAACGATTTAACAAATGTAAGCTTTGTACTTGAGCTAAAAATGTGATAAAAATTAGAGTGGCAAAACACCCACAATGATATGGTATAAATAATCAATAAAACACGCAAGGGAAAACAACAAAATTCAGACGTAAATATACCTGCAACACAATATATATTCTATTGGGACATAACTTAGTCAACCATACTTAGCTAACATACAGACTGGCTCTCTGGCAACCTGAAAACGACAAAAGGCCCCTCCTCATTCCACTTAACTTGTTTCGAAAGTAAATGCAGTCAATCAGCTTTAAACGGGCTGCCGTTATAAGTGTAAGAAAGATTGTAATGTTTCATCACAGGCCTGCTCTATATCACTGCTACCTAAAATGTTCTCTTCCTTACATATTACAAGCAACGCCACTAGTCTAAACCCCACACGTACTAACACTCTATTCTCATATAATACTTAACATACTCTATTGTTATACATGGGGGTAAGATATTCGTCAGGCATGATTGTTGTTGCCTGTAGTAACCCAAAACAAATTTTTTTTGCTCTATAAAAGTAACAAGTACAACACTACACATCCACTATCTATGGAAGTAACCCCACAGTGCTATGTATTTGGGAAGAACCATATCCAAGTCACGGCGACACGATGTCATAAAGGACAACACACCAAAAAGGACTCTATATTCGGTGGCACAGTATTTCTGACTTCCTAAAGTTTATTGAAAACAACACTTTTGAATACAAGCTCTTGAAGTCACTGTGTCAGATGTAGGTTCAACCGCCAATTGTAACAAGCTTAGCTGAAAAGAACTTGGAGCGAACAAAATAACACAAGAGAGCGCAGGAGGAGTGAGAACAAGGGAGAGTGGCATGCAGTACAAGCACAAGGGGTAGGTGGATGAAAGAACATTTGAAAAGCAAAGCAAAGCTGCAAAGGTAAATACACAGGTAAATCCATTAATAAATAAAATAAAAGGTATGAGATATAAAGATGAGTAAACTATCCAAAGTGCAACAATGACACGTGCATGTGCTTAAATTATGAGCTTTGTATACATGCGTATAAAGAGAATAAATCTACTGAAGAATTTGACTACTACATACAGACGCGATTGGATGGCTATCATTCAAATTGAGATCGTCCGCACTTCCGACAAAAGCAGCTTCCTTCGATGTAAGTAAACTGCTATCTCTTTCCTGTTTTTGTAAACGAGTGATATCTATTTTCAGAAGTTTTATCACGATCTACTTCATTCTTACTCAAGGCGCAACTATGATTCCACTTTGTCGAGATAAACGATTAGTTTCGGCGATTTAAACTAGAGAAAATTCACTACATGGAATCTCGTATACTCTCTCCCCCTTAGTATCCCGCCCGATGCCGGCCTCGACGAATTATAGCGACTTACTGCCAGACTGAAGGCCATCTAAGTGGAAACGGGTTAAGGACCTGGTGCAAGCAAGCTGCATGATGTCAATGTAGCGTGTTCTTGAACCAAAGTTGTTGATGTATGTTATTAGTTCTCGATCGCTTTCCATCCATTCTACCACTTAGACTGGATTCTTCCAGTCCATCTTTTCTTATCATAAGCCCAAAAAACTTCACTTGGCGAAGCTCAATGGTGTCCCATACGGTTGAGTGCGTCAGCTTTGGTAAATCGATTTTCTAGTGCTCAGGTTCCTTATGTTCATATTTTTCTTCCAACCGTAAAACCAAGTGAGTTATTGAAATAGTTGTGGTGGTAACGGTTAATGTTGCTATTGTTGTTGTTGCTATTGTTGCTGCTTTAGCTACTTGTGCTGGCGATGTGATGATTGTATCTACGACTAAACATCAGTGTAATTGCGCTATCATGTTTGGGCATGGTTAGTAAACTTGGTGTACTGCTCTGTTTTCTTTGATCCGTCTCTCGATGTTTTGATGGCTTGTGATCTGCCATTAAGTACAAAATAATATAGGCATACATGTTCAGAAATGTCACCCTAATGTAAGACATCTCTTGTTACAAATATTCTCCTGAACTAATTTTCAAAGCACGGAGACCAAAAACCTATGATAATACCTCTCAGCGGAGTTTCAAGTGGTAGGGCAAGTAGTGCACAGCATGTCATTCTTGTTGGCAGGTTTCCCAAAGTGTAAGTACAGTTAGTTTTCTCCTCTTATCACTGCAACGTCTAAAAAAATTAGTTTAGTATCTGATTCTTTCTCCAACATAAGTTAAATGCCACTTTCTTCTTTGTTTAGGCCTTAAATTCGTTATCCATGATGCCATAATTATTATATCGTCGACGTACCTTTACCAAATAACAGAATTTCAAAGTAACATTTTTTGTGGTTCTTCTTCAGAAACTCCATAAAAATGTTAGCTAGGATAGGGATAAGTGGTCATCCAATAGTCATTCCCAGTTTTATTTCCTTTGCCGTTAAATGTAAAATGTAGTGTAGGTGATTGTGTTCAGTGGTAATTTCCAATAGACTTAAGGAAGTTAGAAATAGACGAGACGTTGCTCCAAATCAAGTTTCCCTTTTGGTATGTTGTCCATCATCAATTGTTGGCGTATTACCTTATCAGAAATAAAGCCAAGAAGTCGGCAAATCTTCTAAACTCAATTAAAAAGAGCTTCAGTTCAACGTGTCTCTCTCTTTCACAGAATACTCAAAATAATTCAGTCTATTCAACACAGTTTAGCATGGCATACATGTAAGTGATGATGACAGTTCGAAACACTTGATGAACCTAGTTTCTTTAACGATCTATGATGGAATTTTAAATCAAATAGGGGAGTGTATTATCAAGATCTCATGATCGTAATCCCTCTACGACAACATGCACGTATTTATTCACCTTGAGGCAATAAAGTCATCCAGTACGAAACGCAGGCTTACATTTTTTGTAAAATCGTTATCAAATAGCCACCGAGATTTCTAGAACATATTCAACACAACCAGCAAATTCATCCACAATATCTTCACTATCTCCAATACTTAAACGAAACAGAATATGATAGTTAAATCAATACCCACGTTCCTTTTTCCCATGACCTCTTACGACTTAACAACGAGGTAGCCATGATTGTTTCACGCGTTATACAATCAAACATTAATGTAGCACATAGAAACTTCGACGTCAAAACTGAAAGTATACTCACTGTTTTAAGTCCCCTCACATTTATCGAACTTACTTGCAGAACGTAACATCCAGTACAGAACACATCACTCATGTTAATTCACTAAAAAAGGTTCAGCCCAGGCGAAGTTCGACACGGGAACCGGGCCTCGCACTGGATTCAACTACAAAGGTGATTACTAGTAGGCACTAT
Organism: Carybdea cf. marsupialis auct. non (Linnaeus, 1758); assembly: GCA_010016065.2. Lineage (NCBI taxonomy): Eukaryota > Metazoa > Cnidaria > Cubozoa > Carybdeida > Carybdeidae > Carybdea > Carybdea cf. marsupialis auct. non (Linnaeus, 1758). The sequence goes on along the minus strand of JAAAKL020004458.1, from coordinate 16,022 downwards.
GGGGAATATCAAGTTTTTGCCCACCTGGTGAGAAATGGTATTTGATGCTTTTCCCATGCGCGCAGCATCACGTTGGCGGTAACAGAGCTTGTTCGATGATATCCCGATCAACACATGACGTTCGAGACGCACCAGCTTCAAAATAGCGTATCTCTACGGCAACGAGCGGGAGATTCATCACTCATGAAAAATTTCAATGATTTAGTTACGTCGCCCAACGTAAAACTTTCCGTATGTCAACCGTCTGGTATTACAATTAGAACATAAAGCCAATTTTGGGAACCGGTAAAAGCAAATGGCGTTACATTTGTGATTGAACAATTGCTCAGCTGAATAAACTTACATTGTCATAGCAAGAACAGCTGTATTTAAGGATGTCTGAACGGTCAATTCAGTGTCGTTTTCATGGCAATTCATCACTAATGAACTATCAATAGTAGATTCGTTTTCGACTGTTCTCATTAAATCGACCACAATGTTATTTAACTCACGACTCCCGCTGGCAGTCTTAGTATGAAAACTTCGAGTAAAATGCTTGATGAAAAAGATAAGATACTGGGGAGACCTTTAGCGGTGTTACATGGTTATAAACAACGTACCGCGGGTAAAGAAAAACGTTACATTAAATGTTTAGCATAGTTTTAGTGTTGTACTGTTTATGTCTTGGCTGCGCACGATAATGGGATGAAATTGTCTCCTAAAAACTGACCTTGTTTACACTTTTCTCCCTATATTACTCTGCCGGGAACAGCTATACACCTAGGCGATTGTGGAATAATATCAATAACAGTGACAAAATAATACCCAAAATTTCCAAAAATCATATGCAGATGAGGGAATATAACTTATGAATGCCGTTGAGTGGAAGGTCATCAGAAGTGTGAGTGGAAGTGGGTGTAGTAGGAGCAGCAGAAGTGATGGTAGTAGTAGCAATATTATTATTAATTTTTATTTTTTGTTACCCCTATTATTGCTTTTTGTTGTTGTTGTTGTTACTGTTGCTGTTGTATGTAAGACATTTATGTAAGCTACATATATCATAATAAGCAACGGATATAGTTATTGTAGCGAGTATCCTGCTATGTAATCATATAAAGGAAAATATATTGTTTAAAGTTTATAAGTTTAAAAAGACCTTATCATTATCATCATCATCATCATCATCATCATTATTGTAACTATCCTTATATTTCATAGCTCTACAACTTTGTAATTGAATACATACAGCAAAAATAATCTATATCGAGTCATAAAATCTTTAGTTTTGTTTTCTTCCTTGACAAAAAGGTAGCTAAAATGAGAGACTTGACGGGAGCGCATTGTTTTAGCATTTTCCATTACTAGTCGATCACCGTTTTTAAACAGAAACATTGCATCACCTGTAAATCTGGTAACACAGATGAAAAAGAAAAATGCTGATAAAATCAAACAAATACATTAGGATATCTTTCCCAAAACCAAATTTATCAATCTTTTGAAAGACTGCACTAACATGTTAGGAGTCCATGCTGAAGGACCTGCCTCCTCTTACACTCTTCATTCACTGCCATTCCACATCTAACCGATATTATACTCCGAGTCAACAAGTAATTGATACCAGAAAATATCAAGGGATATTAGCAGATGTGTTTTGATCATCAAAAATAACAAGTGTTTTTATATTTTTAGATGTAATGGCAATAAATTACTAAGACAAGTATTAATTAAGCAATCTCTTTTGAACAAAAAGCCCTCGACAAATACTTCCTCTGTCTTACGTTATTGTGTCTTTTACATAACGTTGCATGTTTTAGACTGAGAATTTAGGCTGAGATGAGGACAACGCGACTCGCAGGCACAATGTCAGAGCTCCAGTGATGCGGCAGATAGCTTTGACGGAGGACTTCTTGGCATTAATGGTATTTATAGGGCATTGTTTAAGGTCTTCCAGTGAACACTTAATTATCAACAAAAATCAAACTGGAGAAATATTAAGATTTTTACACATTCAAATGTTATCTGCAATATTTAAAGGCTCCGGAAAAGTGAACGTCTAGCGGCATTGCTAGCCAGGGCCATGTTAGGCACTTGGCTGCGGCAGTAAGTCGATGATAAAAATTGCCTGCTACCAAGGAGGATGTCTAATACAAAGTAAAGTCCAATACGTGACTAAAATCCATGTCGTACTACGGAAGGGATGACACAAAGAGTACATATCAAATGCTGTAGGACAGAACGATTCAGCGAACTGTCAACATTTAGTTTAGAACAAGACATATGCCTATAATCAATATTCAGATTATGCAGTAAATTACTAAGTCCATTCTCCTTTTTACTTTATTTCGCCAGACACTGCAGTTAGTGAAAATAAAAGAGTCTGTTAAGTGCTGACATAAAGAGGACGTTAATAGCCTGCACGTTTTTAAATAACACTGGTGACTAGCATAGTGTAACTTGAATACATGTCACTTGAAAAGAAATCGTAAAATCCCGAATATAAGGCCCCTAATATAGCAGCCCCCCCTCCGTCCCAATATAAATTGGTTGTGCAGAAGACCGTGATAATGAATGAACATAGGCAGAGCATATACAGAGCCTCAAGTTTTACGCACTAAATGTTGTCAATAGTCTCTCTGATTGGACACCGAATAGTGAATTTTGAGGGCTACACAAGTCATCTGTTCACCTAAAAGACCCTCCGAATATAAGCCCATCAAAAATGCTTATGAACCTCTATAAGCCCAAGGCTTACATTCGGGATTTTACAGTATTACGGTTTTCTTTAATCAATTGAGATCAGCAATTTTCCTTGGACACTCCAGGTTATTGGACCAGTGTTTGGCAACAATCTTACACGAGTTGAGCCGCCCTTTCATAGTTTTTCGTAGTTCATAATTTTCATTTTTGTGCCATCAAATAATCCAACAAGCGAAATATACGTAGAAATTACAATTGAAATATTTTGTATTGGCAGGAACTAAAAATATTTGCTTTTTGCAGCCATGCCGGAGTCAGGTATAGAAGAGTATGCTGTGTAATAGAAATACACAAAAATCTATGGGGTTTTTCTTCGATTAAGACAAGAGTCGACCCGTTCAAATCAAAGAAGCTGGGGAAAAGTTACCTGTCATATATTTGTCTCTAGTTTTCAGACAGTTTTTAGACCAAACAATAGTCCTATACAAAGTGCCCGAGGATAAGGATGATTTTGTAGGTGTGGAAATGAACTTCAAATCTAGAGAAAAGCGTAGCCTGCAATTTTCAAACCACAAGAAGTTTTAAGTTATGGTTGATTGATGTTTTAACAACTTGATAACTACTGTATTTTCTTTTTTCAATTGCAGAACTGTCACTACTTCCAAAGATATTTGTGCCCTTCAATGACGTCCTGTGTGGAAGATTTGCCTTGTATCATATTGGGCATGATTCTACCCTATCAAACACAGCAGAAGTTAAAAATGGCAGAATCGTTTTCGACCATTCACAAGGGCGGAATGTGATAGAAAATAGTCAGGATAAGGGTACAGCTGTTATTGGACATTTCATAAATCACCCGTTAGTGTAAGTTTATGCCTACCATTGCTTTATCAATAATGCAGTCAGAAAGAACGCAGGAATATTTCTTAGTTGCAATCTATGTTTTCTTTTATTATCTTTCAAGTGAAAAGTCAAGATTTATAAAAGAGATGAAATTCAAAGTGAAATATAAACCCGTTCAAAACTTATAAAAACGAACAATTCAATGCAGGTAGTAGCTTCTTTGTTAAAGTTCTTTTATTATTTTTTCCCCACGATATTTCTCATCTTCATAATCAATGGTAGAATTCAAGTTCCAGAAACAATATAGATAAAATCTAGAAATATGCGGAGGCTATATAATATGTTTTACTATGGTGGATTTTATTGCAGACAGTAGACACTATAGGTTTTCTCGTATGGAAATAGGCCTCGAAGTGCTCTGGCTGGTTGAGCGGCAAAATAATAATTGCCTGCTTCCAAAAGGGCACGTTTATGCTTGGTCATCAGTAGCGCGTTTGTCATAAGAATGTTTTGAGGAGGTAAGCTGAATAGATAACATAGTCTCTAGCTACTCAGTAGCATCTGTTGTCATCAGTAAGGCTACTGTTTTCATGGGTAAAAGGTTTCGTATTTTTGTACAAAATGGGTTGACAAGTATGTGAAATATCCCCAAGTATATGCGTGAAACGTACGTTACCAGATTATTGAAGATAACTTGCCGGCAGTGCATTTTCAATGAGTTCTGCATATTTTTGTAGCTGTTCCTTTTCGAAACTTACATGATCTCCGAAAAATAAGTATAACTATATAATAACTATATTTATTTTTCAATCAACAATTAGTCACAGGTTTATCTTGTTAGACAAATGTCGGTTTTATTGATTGGGTGGACCTTAAAATAATCAGATTTAATTGAGTAGAACAATGTTACTTTTAAAGAACCAAACTGACAGAATCAAGTTTGGCCAACGGAACTTTCAACATCTGAATCAGGCCTTACAGACAATATTGCACTTGTAAGAGAAGAGGGATCCTATTGATAGCGTCTATTACATCACAATAAGGTTTTGGTGGCTGTGCTCGTGAAGGAGTAGAGGTTATGCCAATGTACCATATCTGACTCTTAATAGTTAAATAGTTAAACGTCGCAATGGTATGAGCTTATGTATAGGGTATTCACAACATTAGTTATGCATCTACTTATACTGTTTTTTCATATATAAAAATCTGGGTATAACTTAAAATATGTATAGAAATAAATTTCGGCAAAATATTATATAAGTGCATGAAAAATTAATAGGCGTAAAGAGGTTAGCACCTGTCATCATCTGAGTACGCAGCAACTAGCATTCATACTAGCTTGTTATACATCGTACAAGACGATATATCATACATAATAACTTGCTTTACTTATCCAACACTTTTCTAGGGAGACAGGACTATGCTTAAAAGTTATTTAGATTGCGTGGGGGGATTTGTGGAGTAAAGTGACTTTCCAGGGAGCATAACCTATGGGTCGTACTGACTTTACCAGGACTTAAGAAACGTGACCTAGCTCAACGACTTACGATCGGTCGGTACTGAGCCCAAAAGCTTGAACCATTCGACAACGGTGATAAAAAATTGCCGATACAATGTAAACAACTTACCGGTTTCCAAGTGGTTATCGAATGTTTCCTTGTCTATAAAAGTTTTGTAACGTTGCTAAGAACTAAAAGAAAAGTTTATCTACTGTTCTAATGAGACTTTACTATAAATGCAAGACGGAGGCAAGAAGTCTGTCAAAGAGGTCACCTCATCAAAAAACGGGCTCCATGACCATCCATTTTCCACACAGAAAGAACATTGACTATCTTGATAAGAGACTAATTAGTTGGATTATAGTGTTCCTTCAGAATGGTGAACATTTTAAATTCATTATCGTTTACTTTATAGCTGATGTCAGTCATCAATTGTATCTACACCCTTCCATTAACATTTTTGGCTGAAAATTCCGCTAAGTATTCGACGACTGTAATATCTGGCATACTTCATAGTAAATAGATATTTGATATCACAGTAGCTGACATTAGAATACTTTTATTTGGGTCTCGTGTTCAACATTTACTTTCTTCTTACCTTATATACTACTTAATGTCAACTATGCCTTAAAGTACTACACAAAGATTGTGTTAAGAAACTACATTTAAAACTACAGACATGTCTTAACATTTTACCTTAAAATTAATCCTGCTTTGCGCACTATTACCTCGGGAGCGTAGGCAATCTCAATAATAAGTTAACAATGGCTTCTGTAAATAATCAGAATGGTATTTTTGGTTTGATTTTAACATAACCCATTACTGGGTGAAGTGGTGCTTAAATTATATTAGTATAGGGAAGGAGGGGAAACAAGAACCTACCCGACACAAATTACAGCCTATTTTAAATTGTTGTGGTCTTGACCACGGGAAATTGAGCGCTAGTGCGGTATGGTTCTGATCCTTGTCCTGGTCACGGTCTTTTCAAGGCAATTGAAAACAAGTCTTAAATAGATAGTCCCGTTCACGCAAAAGAGCAAAAAAATCAAGTTAGTGATTGATTTTATTGATTCTTGGATTGATAAGATAAGGATAAATTTACGTCAAAAGATCACTTTATATATGTATACAAAACTTTACTCTAACAAGTGATTCTTCCTTCGAGATCGTAAACTATTTATTCAGCAGATAAAATGACTTGTACGCCGAAGTCACCTGTTTCGTCATCAGCGAGTGCCTTGATCAACGTTGATATATGTTGTGTATGGTAATGGGAGTGACAGAGGGGGGTGGGGGTAAGAAGTATATTACCGTATTCTGATAAACATATTTAAACTGACATCAAACATTATTAAGCATACTGAAACTAAGGTAAAAAGGTGAAACGTAGTGATTAATATGGACCGTTAGAAACATACTATTTCCTTAGAATTGCAACGCGAGGCTCCCTAGAGGTGCAGGGCTTCGGGTCATGGCCCTGTCGGTCTCCCCTTAAAACCGTCACTGTTGACTTTAAGTATGATCAGAGGTTATGAAACTTCATAATCTGTGATCTCATGAAGTTTTATAATCTCTAGTGTAATCATACTTTATTGTCATAGATGTTTCCGTCAGCATTGGCTGTGTGTGTCGATGGTATCAATAAATAACACAAAGTTTAACATAAGCAAACTAAATCCTTTCTGCTGTCTCAAAAGCAAACTAGTGTGGAGGATAAGCTAAAAAGAGAAATTTCAATATGAACGGCTAGGGTGGGGGATTTTTTGATGAAATGGATTTCTTCCTTCATTCAAGAGTTACCAGACTGTAATACAATCTTTATTTCAGAGATCACAATGAACGTGAATTCACTGTCTCCTATTGGACGCAGGGAAGCACATTCCAAACAAAATCGAAACATTTTGCGGACGTTTTCACTGGACAGTATGTGAGATCTGGAATTTATTTGGGAGACAATGATTTTGGAGGAAATTTCATAGTCATCGTAGCAAGTCATAGAGGCAGTTGGAGACACATTCAAGAATATCAAAGACAAAACAAAACATTTTTAAGTTGGAATCATTACGTACTAGCATTTTCTGACAAAGGTACGTGAAGTTACAATGTATTAAATCAAATTAAATAACATTTATGCGGGGATCTAGACTGAATAATCTTTGAGGGGTCCTATGACACTAAGTGTCGTAAGGGGTTTTGAGGCAAGATCGTACTGTGCAGGCAGGGCCGGCGAAAAGGTTTTAGAAGGGGGGGGGGGGCAAATGGGTGTATATTTTTCTTCCAAGGAACCAATCACATGATATACAGATTAGAATGCTAAGACTGTCAAGCAACATACAATGGTGAATCCCAAACGTTCTTTGGTCAGAAGGATAAAGAACACAAGAACGTCGCTAAAGGGTGAAATACAGAGCCACGAGATCGCGGAACACTGTTGGTACAATGACCACACCTTCGATTGGGGAAATAGCGAGGTACTAGACAGAGAGATCAGCACAACAAACAGGAAGATCAAAGAAACTGTTAATTCCCTACAACATCACAACCACATCAACAACATATCCTAAAATCTCACACAAATACGATTTTGAGCAATATAGAAGAAAGAACAACTAAAACTTCTGCACTTCTCCAACAACTTCGACGCCTACGTCCTGAGAGGTTCACAATCTAACAACGTAAAGCAGCGAAGCATTCCACTGTCCAGAATCCTAAAGATGGGAGAAATATATCTTAAAGCGTAGCTCAAAAATGGACTACGACCAACGACTTGATAGACATCTCTCATTTGTGGCATTAAACGAGTCGACAAATGTTGGAATATTTAACAATATTTTATGAGGTTTCTCCAATTGGTCTTCATTAGTCACTTACATAATGGTCACTGCAATACTATTCTACTGTTTGCACTATTTGATTATTTATGACGTGAAATAAGTATATAAATTATACGGAGGATAAGGAAGAAGAGAAATGTTTTTCAAATAGTGGAGAAGATCTTCGAGAAACTATTTGTTGGAACGCTTAGATATGGCTAGTGAATATTTGTGACTCTTGTCTGGATAGGTGATAACATTCTTTCCATATCGTGTGGTCCTTTACCCTGATTCTAGTTTCTCCAATAATTTTTGTTATCTCCCACGTGCAAGCAAATAACTTTAATCCACTTGCAAACATGTTGTCGAGTAACAAGATCATCATCATCATCATCATCGTCATCATCATCATCATCCTAGTACATAGCCATTTGGCCGTAGGTGCACTTTCAGATTTTCAACAGTACGTTTCCGCAACTGTTTGTCCGCTGCTTTCCTTGTAGTATCGACCACTGAAAGATTTGATGTAATCACGAATTATTATAATTCGAAATGAGACGGAAGCCCATTCTAGTAGCGATCGTACTGTATTCTTGTTAACAATAAACCCAACTCCTTTTACATGTGATTCCTCTTAGCCACTGAACTATGCTTTGTGCCCTTCATCTGTTGTAAATTCGCCATTCCCTATGTACCTGGTTTCAGCAAGTTCGATAACATTCCATGTATAGCGTTTCAACTCATGCTCAAGTTCTTTTAGCTTTCCAGTTTTATACAGTGTACGGGCGTTCCAATTTCCTACCGTAAAGTCTGATTTGCATATTTTCATTCCGTTGTCATGATCATGATCGTTCTCAGTAGCACTTTTTTCTACCCCATCCTGAAAAGCAATGGAGGAGGCGGTCGTTTTTAAACCAGGCCTCGGCCGATCCGGCATGTGGTCCTCATTCGTTTTCATCACGATAAGTGTTTCCATAGACAAGGCAAGTGCTTACAAAATAACCTGGCAGTGCCCATCTCCTCTCCAGGTATGGATGGACGTTGACCCTTTGATGGGTTCATCCGCCCTTTGACAGGTCTTCTTTTTAGTCCTGCAGAGTGTCCACACACCCTCCTCATCAAGTAAAACTTGCTTGGGGAGCCGGTTTAGTCGCCAACCACCCGACCATGAAGCAGGTAGCACAGGGTTACATGGTACCTGACCCTGACCACACCTGACCTGACCTGATCATTTAACAAGATCATTTGGAGAAAAAAGACTATACCTGAAATCAAGCTGATGAAATAAGTCATCCATCTACGATTCATGTGTAAAAACATAAGCAGGAATCAAAAAAATAAACAAAAAATTGAGTGAATTTGGTGTAGAAGGTCAGATGTGTACGTATTATTTACTAATGTACAGAAGAGGAAAGTTTTATGGACACGTGTTGTAGCCGCTTTCTAAAGCACAACCTGATCAACAAAACTTGCAACGACAGTGGTTTCTAACAGAATCTTAGGTTTCTGACAAAATATTTCCATAAAGACCACCTACATATTTAAAGAATTATACATATCTATATACATATCTTTAAAATGTTGGAAGTTTAGTTGTGTAGACGTGGAGCACAAAGACCAGATTTCAGTGCTGGTCAGATTGCAGTGCTGGCCAGATTTCAGTGCTGGCCAGATTTCTGTGCTGGCCAGATTGCAGTGCTGGCCAGATTTCAGTGCTGGCCAGATTTCAGTGCTGGCCAGATTTCAGTGCTGGCCAGATTTCAGTGCTGGCCAGATTGTTGTGGCAGATAGCTTTAATGCTTACACTGGACAGATTTTTGATAGGAGGGAAAGTTGGAATGTATGAAACTTCATTTTGGTTGTGCTCTCTGAGGTTTCCGGGACAGATTTTAATAGTAGGAGAGGTTGGAATAATAGGGGAGTTGACACATCCTGTAAAGTTGAATAGTAGGGGAGTAGTAAATAAATTCGGGGGGGCTTGGCAAAAATGTAACAGATCTAATAGGCGAGGATCACCATCTTTTCTGGAGATGAGAGTACAGAGCTTGAATTAAGCATATTTTTCAGCTTGTTCAAAGATACTTAGCATAGAGATGTGTGTACAGACCTGTTTAACTTACGTTAGTTGTGAAATGAGAACAGTTTTATTCAAGTTTTTGTCCCTAAATGTATTGTTTGTAGTTGAATTTTCTTGTGAGGGATAATTGACAACATTACTAGCAAATGTTCATAAACCTTTCCCAAGATATTTATGAATAAATTTTGAAGGAAAATATACAGGTTTCAAAACTAGTAATAAGTAGCGGATGAGACAACAAAAAGATATAGACCGGAAGGCCTAATATTCCCTCCCCCATCCTAAACGTACAGTCGCCGAGTCATTTGAGATGATATCTGGGAGTACCATGGCATGTATTTTTATGTTCATTTTTCATATGGTACCTAGTTATTAATTATGATGTTCTTCTTGACAGCGTACACTCACTGGACCTCCCATGCTTATCCCTCGACGCCTACTCTATACTGAAGAGTACTTTTATTGGAAGATGCACAAGTATCTTATTTTGGGTTGTCAGCCGATCTGAACAGATACTGGGTTATTTCGTTTAACCCCTTATCCCTTTGCAAGCAAAGGCAGAGGCTTCTTCGGAGTGATTTTAATAATCAGAACAGATGCTAGGATATTTCGTTTACCCTCATCCCCTGGTCAGCAGAGAGAGGCCTCCCCCTGGGGCTTATTAATTACACCCCTGTCACAAAGATTTTTCTTAATCACCAAACGTTTCGATAATTAAAATCAAATTAATCAGTGCAGACCCTAAATCATCTATAAATCAATCAAGACTCTTCAGGACAGGTGCTGCTCGGTATTCTTGCCAAATCATCGAGAAGCAAACATTTGACGGCGTGGCATGCAAGTATTACGCTGCATATGCAATTTGTGACACCACATTTGTGCAAAATCTTGTAAAGATTTGGATAAGTTCTTTTCCTGGTTGGTATGACATATGGAATAAATCATTACTTTAAAATAACTAAAAAGCAAAGTTTGTTTCTTGTAATATCATTGGTGTTCCAGATCTTTATGGTAAAATTAAAAACATTTCTTTAAGATTTTTTCTTGCTTGTAACTACCAGGAGAAAGAATGTGCAAGTAATGTTTTTCGTAGCTGAGATCCATCGACAGTCAGACGTGCCTCTGTAGTTTGCTGGGTGCGCCACATTTGCACCTTTCACAACCGAAAACGCTTTTAGGGACGCATTTTCTGAACCAAGTTTCAGCGTTGCGAAACCTCATACTGAGAGTGCTTTTTTATCACACTACACTTTTTACAAATGAGAGGGAAACGCAGTTTTAGAAAATAGACTATTTAAGAAATAGTTTGGGGGCTCCACTTCAAGCAGCTCCCCTTTTCCACCTCTTATGTACTTATAAAACGTATAGGGTAAAGAATACAACAGCGACAGACATAAATAACATTGCAGTTACAATATATGGCAAAATGTTAATGAAACTGAGCCTGACCTTCTTCTTTCATTGCAGAGAGAACATTTGAGGTGTACATTAACGGAACAAAAGTTGAACCTAATACGTCAGCTAGAAACTCAGCCGATATTTTGACACCTCGACGTGGATTGTACGTAGGGCGAATAGCACGCTTTTACAGTTTTGCTTATTGGGATCGTGTTTTATCGGCAGAAGAAGTCAAGTCAATATCCAGGAATTGAAAGTTAGAAATAGAGTAGAAAACAACACTGTTTTTCTGTATCTAGGATAATGCGACCTTCCTAGCAAGGAAAAGGATCAAAGCCCTTGGGAAGCAGATAAAAAGGTCGTGGCCATTTTTATCAAACAAGAAGTTTCCATTTTTCTTGGAGACTGGAGTGTTACTTAGAGATAAGAAGGGGTAGGAGCGAAGTTGCAAGATTTATTGATTCTAATCTATAGTTTTCAGGTGAACCTTTTAATTACTCACTAACGTTATCTGCATTTGTTTGAAGCACAGCACCATTCAGGTAGCCGAAGTTCTGTTTGACTATGTCAGTAACACATGTGAGTGCAACTTTTATGTTTCATCGATTCCGTTCTGGCGATTGGTATTCTGACAAGTGCCCGGCGAAAAATTGTGACGATTGTCGCGACTTTCTGGAAATGTTACATTCCATATAATAAACGAACCTTTTTTTGAACAACACCTTTAACTATTTTTCGTTAGCCCGTAGACTGATGTAATGTTTATGCTAATGGCATATGATCATACCGTGACCGGGACGTGTAAAGGGTCATTATTTCGTCGCTTTCCTCACGTTTAACAAACAATTCACTTTACTTTACTCCTTTGAGAATCTTTTCCGATTCTTGATCAATCTTCGTTTTTGCCAAATGTTTCCTTATTTTTATAAAAACGGCATATAAAGTCTGGTCATTGATTATTATAGGTGTTGCGAAAAGGGGCACTTGCTTCTCCTGGACAGTACCAAAGAACGTCCAGTTTTTATCTGAAGCAAACGTTTTTGCAGATGCCCATAATTGTAGCTACGCCGAGATCTACCAATTCATTTCAATCATTTAAGGGAGCTCAAGAGTTGTGTTTTACCTCTCTGTTTCAACTTACTCCTTTTTAACTGTTTTACTATGTATTGTACGGTGGGGTCTGGCAGGGATATATAGCGGGGAAGCTTGACTCGTAAGTTTTTGCCTTAACGGTAGCAAAGTAGCTTTCAGATATTATTATTACAGTTAATTCTTGGCATTCTTTATGTATATTGTTGAAAATTACAATAGTAAAACTGTAAGATGTATGCTGCATATGTATATATTTGGTCTCTTATCTCTTGCCTATTTATTTTGGATTTATTTACAACCAAGAAAGCTAGTGTAAATCTGTTGCGGACTCAGTTGATAAACATATTCCAAAGCTTACCGAGTTTCTATATAACATAGAATGATTGCACCGTATAGAAAAAGAAGTGAGGCCTCGACAAGGATTACAATGTAGACCAAATAGTCTCTTATCTCTTGCCTATTTATTTTGGATTCATTTACAACCAAAAAAGCTAGTGTAAATCTGTTGCGGACTTTGTTGATAAACGTTCGCTCATTTTCGACTATTTCCTCCTTCCCCTTCATGGTCGTCTATGTTCGTTTTGGCCAGACCCCCGACCCTTACGAACGTTTGCTTTCACCTCGACTCCAACCCCCCTCCCCCTGTCAAAAATGCAAAAGGACATCTTTGGCCAAAAAGGAAGAAAAGACATCGTATATGGCAAGGTGAAGCAAATAAGTTTGATCAGAGATCATCTTTCATAATCTCTGGCTTCATTCAGCTTTTCGACCTTGTTTTCATTCCCATTCATCAATACACCGTCCACGAACGACATCATGACAACAGAAAACGTGAAATAGCAATTTACTGATTTGAATGTATCCCGTGTTCAAGTGAACGAATATGATAATTATTCCACTACTTATACATGTTACATTTTACAAGAAAAGAAGGGACTGAGTTTTTGGCATTTTTAAAACTAGTCGTGAAAGTGAATTTGGCTGTTATTTGTTCTATAGTGTACTCCCAGATCTGGACGCTGACAATATTGATGATAATTTGTATCATAGAACTGAAAATAATATAGGGATAAAGAATACACGAATGGAGGGCAAATTTGTCAGCAAAGTAGGTATCAGAATGATGAGCAATTTACTTCATTTCTTGTCATGCACATACTGATAATTGCTGCAATGAGTGATACTTTCATCACCATTCGCAAAAAGCAAGGGATACAACTATGCACAGTTGTGGGCAAAAACAGCAGATACGTAATGATAAAAATAAAAACTTACAGACTTCAACTTCAAGAAGAGCACTTTATACCCTATTCTGATGGAAGTGAAGACGGTGTCCGTCTGTCTTGTGGACGCTGCTCCGAAACGAGCATCTTGAGACAGATTACTTCCGTTTGCTGCCATTCTCCATTTAGCTGCGAGAGGAGAGGACGTACAGCACGATCAAATTGGAGATTAACTGTATCAAGGAATTATGGCTTCATCGTCAGGAAAAGTGACTTTTCTAACTCTTTGGGAAGAATTTCTTTCAAGGGTACCAGCTAACCGAAGAAACGGCCCAATATATGAACAAATGATGGAGAGATAGGTATTGCATGATTCAAAAATTTTGTTGAAGATTCTTTAGGTCGACTAGGTTTTTAAGATAATGTTTTTAACAGCCAGTTCAGGGTGATATTCATGCCGCTATTGTGTTGGCAGTAAAATAGGGAAACAGATTACAGAACTTTCTGCTTGCCCTTACGTTTTTGGTCTTTTCACTGCAGTTGCGTAACTGAGAATTCTCATTGCTAACAGCTTCTAAACTTTAGTGCAAGTACCTGTTGAGGTTATAATTGTCCAAATCTTTCAATTTCTTGGTAAGGATTAGATGCTGCCTGTGCCTTGACTATAACAATTATAGTAATAGTGTGGGTTTTTTGTTTCATTCCCTGTTGATTGTATTGTAACAGTTAAAGAAGGCCATTAAATTTGTAAGCATTCCTTCGAGTAGCAAGCACTATCATACGTTCAATGTAAAGTGCTTTGATAACACAGTGAAAAGGCTTTTCTTCATTATTTCCAATTTACAGATTCAACAAATCGCATATACATAACAAAAAAGCAGTATCTCTAGCGATATGGTAGGTCAAACTTTTATGTATTGATTTTAAAGTCATTCGCAGTAAATAGTAAAAACTTCGTGATAAAATATGGAACAGAAAAGGTACTACATCCAAATTTGAAGCGGTAGTCACTCTGTAGATAATAGAGAAACAACTCGTTATTGATGAAAGAGATAGACCTTTATTATGTGGCTGCATCATAACGTTCTAGAGATTTCAAAACTTTTAATTTTATTTTAATGTTTGGATTCAAATGATGACTTGTGTAATAGTGTGGACTGAAGTTTACATGTGTCTTTTGTGCTTACATTTCCACTCCTTTTTCAGATTGAAGACACTTATTGTGGACTGCACATCATTCAGCATAGTTAAATGTAAATAACCTCGTGGTTACTCCTTTATTACCAGTTACTTTGAAAATCATGCCCAATTACAATTTTCTCATATAAATACTTATATCTTTGTATGTATATATATGACCCTATCATATATGGACTAAATACATATGAACTGTTACATATGAACCAGGCTTTAATGATTTTGGTAGAGAAACAGTAAATACTAAGTAGGAGTGGACTGTTTATAGTGTAGTCGATAATATTTAAAGGGCACAAGGCTTCATCTTGAACTAGGCTGTAGGAACGCACGTTTCTCACATGAGCGAGGCCTGCGTCATATGATGCTCGTGATAGGAAGTTGGACTGCTCAAATGATAGTTGTGTCATGGCCAACACAATAGGAAGAGATGACAAATAGTATCGTACCAAAAGCATATGATGGCCATGGTAATCACGAGCTTCCCTCACATGCCATTTCTTTACACCAATTTAGTGTAAAGGTCAACTTACCTTTGTCCTTACTTTATATATAAGCAGGCCCACAATGACGTGTGTCAGGAGAGTTGCTAATGATAGCCGGTTGTTCCTGCGTCCTGTTTTCAAGAGACGACTCTTGGGTACGTTTTGTCACTAGTTTTAACGTTGAATTTCTGTAGTAAGCGTAGAAATCCATTCTGCTATTGCTAGTTAGGATTATCCGATACATTCCTTGCATTATATGCGTATTATCTGTAGGATAAGCTAGGTTATAGGTTATTGCTTGTACTCTTATCGGTCGATTGCTACTTTGAACTTTCATGGTCGCTTTGACCGCCACTGGATGGAAGAGAGGCTATGTTAGAATTATTTATTGATATTGACCAATCACAATGCGGGATTTTGTAAACATCAATTTACTGTCTGGGAATCTCCAGAATTTGCCGATAAGTTTGTAACAAATGTTAAGGATTATTGTATTTATGCCTATTACTAAGCCAGTTCTCATCCGATGTATTATACCTTAAATTGATGCTGTAAGCATAACCTACATGATTTTTTGTCTCATTTTTTATTTTGTAAAGGAAATGATTCAAAACGGATGACATAGATTGCCTACCCGTTTTTACGTGGAAAGAGATAACTTCGAGTGCTTATGTCCATTAGCCTCATCCAAAGTTCCCCGGCCTAGACTAGCGCGGCTTTAC
>JAAAKL020004457.1:0-20939 GCA_010016065.2 Carybdea cf. marsupialis auct. non (Linnaeus, 1758) | reverse complement strand
TGGACGCTCTCCTGGACCAGGGCAGGTTATTAGCGGCCTCGGGGGCCTCTGGAGGTCAAAAGTGGGTAAAAAGTGCATTCCCAGGCTTCCCAGATGTGTCTTATGAGCGTATTCCAAGTGCAATCTGGAAGTTGTAATGTACATATCTACTGTGTGCAAATTGTACTAGAATCGTCTTGTGAGTGTGTTCCAAGTGCAATCTGCATGCTGTAGTGTACATATCTACTGTGTGCAAATTGAATTAGAAACGTCTTATGAGCGTATTCCAAGCTGGTGCTTTTTGACAAGAACTCAAGCATAACTATCCCTATCTCATTTAAGACTTTCAATTCCACTGACAGTATCCAAGAAAAAGGGTGGATCAATGTCTGTATGTTGTCTTTTGTCACCGCAGCATTCCTACACATACAGATAACAATATTTGCAGGCCTAAGCTTCCCACGTAGCGCTGGGACATTCAACTAGTATTGGAATACTGGAAAAAACCTTTGAGCCAAGCTCTCTTCCCTGCTTCAAATGAAGTAAGCTTTATCTTCAATACATTCTAAGCTCAAAGAAAACCAAACGGGTACAATCTGACAATCTCACCCTTCTGATACATGCTGCGACAGAATTTAATATAATATCCTTTGAAACTGCAAAGTCCTTATTATAAAACTCTACAGTTAAAGCAGCTGGAAACGACTCTTATTTAGCTAACGTCTTTCAAACGAGCAAATAACATACATTATAACGAACCGCGAGTTCTGGACGTGACGCTACATGAACCCAAATAAATTTGGCTCCTGGAAGCAAAACGCAAGCAAAATTTCATTCAAAAGTTCATTCATTTTTACTCCGAAATATAATTATAGTGTCACATGTGAGTATTACATAATACTTCAAAATGATATCATGTTTGCAACTTATCGGAAAGGCAAGCCTAACATCAACAACACAGTGTGTTGGAAAAGTGATCACTTAATTATTGTGCCACCGCAGCTCCCTATGGATTGTAAAGCTCGTGGTTGGGTAATGCCACCTGTGTTGCTTGAAGTTTCTTTGCAAATGACCTCTGTTTTAGTCACACTTTAGTTTCATATCTGCTCCTAAGAGAATAGCCTGTTTCTGTACGTAACATCTATTATTCTGATATGATGGGAGAAAGGATAACAGTCTTAAATGTTGAATTGTGGTTCCTTAGACACCAAACGGCTGTAGAGGATATCCCAGAGGCTTGACTGAAGCACGAGAGGCAAAGAATTATACTACCTGTTATATTTATACTATCCACTTTTGTCAAAGATATATACACGTACAGGTATGTTATGCTTACACGACGATAAAGGACTGTTTATTAAAAACTGAGGAAAACCATGAAATACTAAACAGTAATTGAACTACAAACTTTTCAATATGATTCTCCTTAAAACTGATAAACATGATGATGATGATGATGATGATGATGATGATGATGATGATGATGACGATGATTGTAATGATGATGATGATGACGATGATGATGGTGATGATGATGATGATTATAATGATGATGATGATGATGATGATGATGATGATGATGATGATGATGATGATGATGATGATGACAATATCAAAAGTCATAACTGACAATGATGATGATGAGAATGATGATGAGAATGAAGATAATGAGAATGACGATGATGAGAATGACGATGATGAGAATGACGATGATGAGAATGATGACGACAATGAGGATAATGATCATAATGATATTTAAATTGATGGTAATGATATTGACAATGCACGGTATCTAGATGAATCAGTGTCGCCTCTGTCCCACTCCTCATGGAACACTGCGGAATAATACATATACTTTTGCAAAGGATAAGGACTCTCCTTTATACACCAAAAAAGTTAATTAAAACTAAAAGATACAATCTAGCAGTTTTTGCAAACATTAGCATAGGCACTAAACGACTTGACAAAATTGTTTCCTTCCTACATCTAGCGGGCCTAGACACTTTGAAAAGTTGATGATAATAGTGATTTGTTGATGATGATCAACTGGAATAGCAACACCCTTATCATCACCATCACCATTATCATGATTAGCAGTAGCAGCAGCATTAGGGTGATAATTACTGATGGTGATGATGCTAATAATAACAAAGATGCAAGTTTCTACATAATCTACATACTAAAATTCTACAGGTCTCTGTAAGAGAGGATGCATCATGGATATAGAACAAAAAGCTTCAAGGCCAGGTAGACTAATACAAGATGAGAGGGTAGTATTGACATTGCTATACTCTGCTAAAATTTTCTGCTTTAATTAACATGTGGGTTGGATGGATGGTCAATCACAGCTAAATTTCTAAAATGCAAATAAGATCTTGCGCAAACACAAGAATTATCCCTGGAGTTGGTGACCCATAGTACAGGGGCAAATCTCCACAGGAGTACAGTAATGCTTTAAATTGCTGCCCATGGTCGAACATTATCAAATTTTATAAAAAAACGAGAGACATTCATTAGAAGGGACATGAATCTGATTTATTACTGTGCTCCTTTAAATACTTCCCCCCTGTTCCATGGGTTGGGAACTCAAGGGAAGCTTAGTAGTAGTGCAATCCCTTGTTTCTTAACATGAAGACAAAGAAAAAGAATCCAATAAGGTAAATAACCAGAGTTATTTACCATGTTTCCCTCAGTGTAGTTTCTGAATCAATTACAACCACTGAGTAGGTACCCTTCAGGTTTCCTTTTTCTACCAAAGTGTTTTTCTCCTCTGGTGATGCACAGTCTTTACAACAGCCTACATATTTCCAAACTATCCAACCTCTGGTCACCACATTTTTCTCCAAAAATGAACATCTTGTATATACCTTGTATACTCTTGTATATACCATCTTGTATTTGTTGACTTTGAAAAATATAAACAAAAGTCTGTGTCTGATATTTTGCAAGCTGTGTTGAAATATCCCCCACCATACAGGTTATCTGTCTGCTACAATGACTTTGGTAGCTTGAGAAAAAAGAACTAGGAGAATCTTTAAGCTCTCATAACTCATGTATTTAGTACAGCACATGAAAAATTGGATGCATGGCTAAGAGTTGATCTTAATGCATAAATTTCAACTGAGTAAGTCGATCTTAATCTTTGAGCTAACCCAAACAGAAAGTTCAGTGCTTAATTGGCCCACGCTTCAGATTGTTCATGAACTTAATAGCATGCATTTAGTTTGGCATAAGAAAAATTAGGTGTATAGCCTAACAAAGTGTAAAAGTACACATTCTGGGTTGACTCCCATGTAAAATATTCTGCTCTTATTTGTGTTTGAAGCAATCAAGTGACAGTATAACTCTGAGAGTAAGCCCTGTCTTGGCATCACTGATTATGCTTCTCATGCCTTAACTTTTCAACTGTCATGCATGTCCCTGACAGAACCAATCACAGATTTCCAACCGCTGCTGAGTGCCAAGTAACAATCTTGAAATTCCTTTGGTACTTTGATCTGTGGTTTCGCCATGTAGTTTCTCCTGTAAGGTAACAGTTATTATTACCATCATCATCATCATCATCATCATCATCATCATCATCATCTTCTTCATCATCATCTTCTTCATCATCTTCTTCATCATCATCTACATCTAACATCACTTTCCCATGCTTACTTGGATTTGGCTGTTTTCCCCTATGGTTCTCATCCACTCTACCCTGTTCTGTGTGAATTCACAGTCTAGGCCCATTTGCTGTTGGTCACTCTCCAAAACATGACTCTGTGTCTTGTGAGGCCTACATCTTCCCAACTGTCAATCAACTACCAAGTCCCTACATTTCATTACCCAGTTGTTATCCTCGCATCTTTCTACATGTCCAAACCACTGCAATCTGTTTCGTAGAATAGAGCCCTTAATACTTTCTAAGCCTTGATGACTTCTCAACTCCTTAAAGGATTTTCTAGCCTTTCAAAATTACACCACAGATCCACCAATCCAATTCTCATATCAATTCACTCAACCCTCAATAATTCGGATTCTTTTCTAACACCCTCCTGGTATATCCTACCTTTCACACAAAGAAAGAAGCCCCTAGTCATCAGAACAGGAAGAAGCTCCCTCAATTTCTTACATCCTTATCTGATTCTAACAATAGCACTCTATTCTGCACATCTATTGGAGCTAAGCATTTCACCTACATAATAGAACTACCTCCAAGGTGACACCATCAATCTAAGCTTGTTTGCAATGGGACTGCAGGCACCCTTATAGAAGTCCTACACTGAAAGTTGGTAGCCTCAGTCAGTCTACCCTTCATGCCAATGCATTTCTTATGGATCCAGTGGTTGCAGCCACTACAGAATCTGGAGTTGCTCATGTCTACTCTACATCCCTTAGCTTCTATGTTCTACTTCAACATCTTTAGTTTCTCAGTCAACTCTTCTACGCTCTCTGCAATAATTACAAGGTCATTAGCATACAAGTACATACAAGATACTCAAGAACCATTTTGAAAAGCAGTAGGCCCAGCATAAAATCCTGATGAACTCCTACTGTCACCTCAAACTTGTCACTGAATCCACCATTTACTTGCACCATGAATCTTGAGTTATGACATGTTGTCTGCCCTACCTTAACAAGCCATTCATCAACAGCTAGTTTATCCATTTCCCACCAAACAACATCTTGAGGTACCCTGTCATTAGCCTTCTCTAGGTCAAATAAAGCAAAGCAAAGCTTTTTCTTCTTTGCTATGTATTTTTACTGCTGTTGACTGGCAATAAACATGGTTTCAGATATACCATGACCATGTATAACACAAAACTGCATAACATCTGTATGCATTTGTTCTCTTATCAGCCTGTCTATTATTCTCTCCACCATTTTCTTAACTTGTTCTAGCATCTTCAATTCAATTCATCCACAATCTACAGCCTCCCAATTTACAATAGAGATGACCTACCAGTCACAAGGGACTTTGCTGTCACTAACACAGTCAGTAACAGCATCAATGCAAGCATCTCTGCCTGCTTTCAATATTTCTACAACAAAGCCAGTAGAACCAGCTGCCATGCAAGTTTTCATCGTACCAATAAGTTAGCCTTAATAACCAACTCTCTTATTACTTGTCTGCCAGGACCTTCTACTTGATTAAACTGCTGAGAGGCTATCCCAGTTCCATTCAACTCTTCATTCAGCAACTGCTGATAATGCAATTTCCATACCTGACATTAGCATTATCAGTCAGAGCTAAAGAGCAATTGTCACTGGGATGCAGTTCTCGCCAGCAACATCCTGATGTGTCTTTGATGCCTATTCAGTTACCTTAAATACTGCTTTAAACACGTCACTACATCTCAAAGGTTTGCTCTTCAACAAGTTTCCTACGAGCAGATCTTACATTATCCTTAGCATCAATACGAGGTTCCTTGCTAGCTCCTCCCAGACTTCACTGCTTTATGAAACCTCTCTCTTTACTTTAATACAGCTTTGTCTATACTTTCATTCCACCACCATGTATCCCAAAATCTTAAAGGACTCTTTGTCCACCTACAAGTCAACTCAGTGGCATTCAATATACATGTCTTCAAAGAAGACCACTTTTCATCAATACTAGTACCTGTTGCACTGTTGAGGTCTTCCTGACATGCACCTCAAAGCCCTACTTTGCATTCTTGTCCTTCAATTTCCAGACACCTTGGGGCGTAAGAGTTTTTAACCTCACCTCTTGCCTTCAGTGTGAAGTCACACACAAGTAATTGATGCTGTGGGGCACAACCCTCTCAAGCAATAACTTTGACATCCTTAACAAGTTGCTTTAATAGGATGTAAACAATTTGGCTTCTAATGCCACCAGACTCATAAGTCACTAACCTATCTGGTTTCTTGGTGAAAAGAGTGTTGGATCACCAAACCCACTATGTCCACCTTCAAAACCAGAGACCATGTCTCCAGCCTTCCTATTTAAGCAACCCACAACAAAACAGTCTCCTTCTCATCAAGTGTTGATACTAGCACCAACAGTGCATCATAAAACTTGTCATTGACACTGCCATCTAAACCATACTAGGGGCATATGTCATAGACACTGTCATCTAAACCACACTATGGGCATATACACAAACAACAGCCAGTATAAGCGAGTCAACTTTAACCTTGATTATCATAATCCTGTTGTTTACTCTATTCACATCAGTAGCCTTTTCCACCCACCTGTCCTTCAAAAGGATGCCACGCCTACCTATTTGATCTGACTTATCTACCCAGCAAAACTTATACCTGATATCTTTACCATCAATAATTCTAGCAGATGTGCCTCTCCGTCTGGATTCCTGTATACAAAACATACATACTCCTCTTCTAGACATGATTTCAACCACCTCAATTCATCTTCTTTGCACTGTCCATACATTCAGAGTACTAATTCTGGATTTAACATCATTGACTGGGAGTTGATGCATTTGCTGGATAATGATCAAAGGCTATGTGTATCCAACAACCTGCCTACACTGTACTCTGCAAAACACCTATGCAAGCTCTGATATGGTTAACAGTTGTGTAAAGTACCAAGAACTGTCATTAGAAGCAAGTCAAGCAAAAGCTTTACTGGTAGCATACTGTTGCTGATGCAAAACCTGCTAACAGTGATGGGGCAACTCAAATGCTACCACTTCACATACCTTTCGTAGGGGCAAGATACACAAACACGACACAAAAATTAATATACAGTTTTACATACACTTACTTAAACATAGAATCAAGAATTCAAGTCTTATCTGACATAACTAAATTACTATTCTAGGAAGAAAAACTCTCAAATGCATAGCCATGAACTTCCCCTTGACTATGTGTGTTCTTGGAACAGGTTAACTGGCATGACATCAATTCTTGATCTTTCCCTTACCCATACCTTTAGGTACAATAAACATAGAGTTGCCCCCATAATAACACATGTATATAAATTTGAAGTAATTAAAATCTTGGAAACAGATAGTTGTTCAATGTCATGAATGAGATTACAAAAAACCTGTGTAGTTCCCTGATACAGCTTAATCCTAAGTACAGATTTGTTGAAAACTTTGGGGTTTCTTTCGCCTCAATCACATTATCAATCTTCTAATAATGAATCTTAAATCTTATCTCTTCCCTTCGATTGTTCTATTGACTCTGTACATCTCTGGTGCAGAATTGATAAATCTGGATGTAAAACACTTTAATATTGTTAAAGGACTGAAACTACAGGTCAAAAATTCCAAATAGCAACTCAAAGAGCACAAAATGCAATCATTAGTACCATTTTCCACTCTAGCTATACTATAAATCATTTGTGACAACTATTAAAAGGTCATTTCAAAAGTGATTGTGTACAACACCACCTCAACAATACAGCTCTAAGTCCAATTAAAGATTAGCAAACTTCATTAGTATTTTCTATTTATGTTATTGATCTCAATAATGACACTGCAGTTATTGGGTAGCCACCTAATCATACCAAATAACTGGGCCATTGATTACAATTGGATTTTGTAATAAAAACTTCAATTTTCTGTTCTCCTACGATCCTTAAGTATAACTGGATCACTTGATGGCTTGCCATGATATGGCCAATACTTAAAATCAAGTGTTCTGCTCTCTTATGTTCCAAATAACTGCTAAACACTACCTTGCTAAGTGATCAGAGAGCAATTTACACCATCAAGCTTCCAGGGGGTTATAAGTACTTTATCATTTTATTAAATTTCCAAAACTTTAAAAACATTACATTGCATCACAGGCCCAGCTTCAATGATGATGATGATGATGATGATGATGATGATGATGATGATGATGATAATCATCACCATGATGGTCAATGATCATCATGAGCAAGATGATGATCGAGATAATGAATATGTGTTCCATGTTGGCTTATATTTATATTTGAATGACCTTTGTCCTTCAGAAAAATTGCAAAAATGTAAAGTATCATTCACATATGGTCATTGTATACTACAAATTCCATGTGCTGATGCTGATATGTTCAGTATGTTGCTGTACATATGTTTGTTTTGCAACACCATTGTCTATCAATAAAGGACACCAAATTTGTCTCAATGTTATTTCTATTTCTATTCAAGTTTCCCTGTGGTGTATGTAATGTACCATAAGGGTAAAACCTAAATCAAAAAGAGTGTTGTGTGTGTGTTGGCTTGAAAAAACCTTTTTCAATAAACAGAAAAGGACCTTCCATTCCGTTAAGCACTTCCACAGGTCATAGAAAACTGACAAAAACCATCTGCCCTTGTCACTAACAAGTACCAATAAAATGGTTATTCTCATTTCAGTGACTCAAAGCCTTTGAAAAGATCAGCTGCTCCATTCTTCACTCTGCCACAATAACACACTAAGAAATCCTATTAAAAATGAAGGAAACCAACATTCTTTATCTTGGGTGGGTTTTTAACATGACTAATGATATACAACTGGGTTTCTCAAAGAAAGACTTCAGAATCATTATTAACTTGGCACAGACACAAAAAAGGGCTTTTAGGATCATGCTAATTTCGATTCTGACAAACAATGAGTATACCTATCCCCTCTAGAAACTGTTTTAGAGCTTAAATGCTCTCCTCTGACATTTTTACCGAAATGACTACAAATCCATTCAAGGTGTGATTATAGAACTAAAAAATTGAGTTAAAAATGCTGTAGGGCTACCCTTCATTCTATAATTTCCTCTCAAAAAGATCTAGGATCAGTTGGTAAAAGTTAGAAGAGTAGATTTCAGAATATAAATCTGAAAAATTGTATGGAAAACTTAACAGCTTATAACCAGGGTATTAAGACATATTCGACATAGGATATTGAGCAACTATCTTCATAAGCACCATACAGAATGCTTACACAGAATAATAATCTATGTCATAAAGCATTCTAATATAGTTAGTTAGCTTGTATGCCTCTTTGGTGGATGGGTCCTGCAATAATCTTAGACTACTATGTCCTGAAGATCTCAGAATTCTCCAAGGCAGTATATATTTGCCACCTTATAAAATCATTTTCAATAATCAAGTCTTTTGCTCACAAACAACATCCATAAACATACAAATATAAGACATTAAAAAATATTTACTGATAAATTGTTGTACAGAAAATTGATCATATGCCGTAGTTGGTAGTATATCAGAGTTTTTGTAGAGATGGTACAGAAAAGCATCCTAAATTCACACACTTCTATAACTGGCTCTATTCTGCTAGATGTGGTGGATATCTGTTAAGAAAAGCACAAGTGTTTAAATACTCTTAAATACTACTGGATCAAAACCTTCCCTAGAGGTGCAGTCCATAACAACACCTCGTTTGGTTCATCTGATTGATGTATTCTGTACATCTTACTATGAAATCATACTCCACAAGTCTCCGAAAAAAAAGGCTGCATCTCAGCAGGCAAGGTTGTATGTAATAATATCAGTGTGGTTGATAAAGGAGTATTTCCCACACATCTACAAAAGGACTCATCTTGCACTCAATGGAATCAGTCTGATAAAAAAATAAGAGACTGGGGAGGGAAAAGAACGTTTTTCAAAATGATAGTTTTTATCATTACAACTGTGTTCAAGTTGTTTTTATATTCTTTATATATCTGTGTACCAAGTTACAAATTTACTCCTTTTATATATGGCATGGGGTATTACTCCATTGACATTGTTGGCTATGATGATGGCTAAAATTTTGATAGATTCAATAAATCTCCAAGAAGGGTACAGTGTATGAATGACCCTACTTTACAAAGGCTATCCATACCCCAGCCTCACATATCAATAGATTTTTGATAACTGGTTGGTCAAAATCAATATCAACAAGATTATCAAGATGCATTTACACTTGGCCTACAAATGATATCAAAAATTGCAACCTCCCCCTATAGTGTCATATATAATGGACAGGGATACTTTAACTTTTCAGAATGTCTGAGTACAATATTGACACCAATTATGAGCATGACTGGCTATTAGCATATCTTCCCTGTTTGAAATTATGTTGAATTATGAAAATCAAATATTTAGACTGCAAATTCTGGTTTATTTGCCTGTGTTTCACAAGGAGTCAAATCTTAATCCACTAAACTACATTTACATTACTTAAACATACCAATTAGAAAACTAGTATGTTCATTTCTTTAAAAAGTGGTTCATAAATAAAAAGGTTTGTTTTGTTGAATTAAGTTAGAAAAAAACAAGCAAACAGATGCTTATCCAAGTTACTGTGCATTTTGTAAATGTGACCACATTCAAGGTCATCACATGATATTTATGAAGTTGCATATACCAGAGTCTTCATCCAATTAAGCTAATTATTTTCAAACTCTGCGTGGGCGAGTCAAGCTTTCTGACATGCTGGATAACTGCATCTATGCTTACTCTCTGTAACCCTGGCCTTCTGGGTACAGCAAATATTGACAGATCTTCCAGTCAACATCTCAACTACTTCTCTATCTGGCACCATTTTTTCATCTCTTTGCTATTGTATATGAGCATAATTCTTTGCACCCCTTGCCTACTGAAAGGCAGCTTGGGTCTGGGGAGCTGTTTGTAGTCAAGACATCCATTTAATTTTAGGAACACATGATTTGAAGCCCACATGTCCTTGCTGATGCTAACCACAGGAGTAGGCTATTGACCTATCTAATGTCCTAAAGGACTAAACCTGCAAGCAGAAGTTGGTTTTCTTTTAGAGTTCTCTGTGTCCTCTCCTTGGTCTAAAGAAGCACAACCTACTGGGCAGCAGGTTGATCAGTGGTCTAGTGAGCTGCCATGGTCTTGTGGATAAGTTCCTGGCAATCAAATCTATAGGTTCTAGAGGGTCAGGGTTCAATTCACAGAAGGACCATTGGTGACGTCAGGAAGGGCATCTGGTCCTAAAGTGCTCTATGCTCCAATAACAAGTCCCATGAATATGGGCATCGTCAAACCCCATGAAAGGGAATAAAAGACGTTAAACGAAGAAAAAGAAAGAAGAAGAAGTGAGGTTCTTGGTCTGGCCTCTCAAAAGCAACCTTCTCAGCAAGATTGAATCTGAAAAGGGAACTGACACCCATGCTGGTATACTTTCTTATATTCTTAGGGCACATGTATAAGCACTCCCAACATGTCAATGTGGCCTCAAATGAAGGTTGACATCATCAGATCCCAAGACTTATGTGAACAATCCCCAACAATTAAGGACAGACATGACAGACATTCAGCACTCCATGTGAAAAGGGCACTGTGGGTGGCCTTTGAGATGGACACAATCTTTCTACTTCTAGCAACCCTAAAAAAGTTGCATATTACATAGATATTGCCTGCGCAATCATGCCCCCTGAGGCTCTGATGTTCCATAACATCCCCTTTGGTCTCAAGAACGCTTTTCTGGGGGCACAAGCTTTAATCAATCAATCATAATAATACACAATATCCTAAAGTATCTTCTAGTATCATACCTTTTCCAACACATTTTACGGACTTACCGACATATCATTTCGAAGTTATTTAGATATGACCTTACTGTTACTGGTGAATTCGCCAGTTAAAGACCATTGTAACAACTGTTTCAAATGTAAAATTTCATTATATGAAAAAAAATGGCATTTACGGGGTTTTTTTGTTCTTTTTTTATCCATTTTAACATTTATTTTACCATTACAGGGGTTAGATGGTGCCCATATATATATATGGGACTTGTTACCGGAGCATAGAGCACTACAAGACCGGATACCCTTCCTGATGTCACCGATGGCCCTTCCAGGATTTGAACCATGACCCTCAAGGCAAGGAACTTATCCACTAGACCATGGCAGCTCTTAAAAAACTATTAAGTGATTGAAACAATAACTATGCCAGGTGCTATAACAACACGATAATGCAAGGGAAAACATCTCCTGAACCAGACCTGAAAATGCAACTGTAGATCGTCAATGCTATTAAGTACAGTATATTGATCAGCATCTAAACAAGATGCAACCAACTTTACAGCTATATATCATAAATATATATATAAATCCATAACAATATAAACTTGCATATTGAAATTGTATCAATTTAGCACATTGCACAAGTGATGCAGTGATGAAGTTAGTGTTATCAGTGTAAGAGATCCTAGGTTTGATCCCCTTCAGCACCATGTGTATTCATGTTTACTGAGAGATAATGTATTCCACTACTGCCAGTGTATCTGCCTTTAGAAGTACTAATATATGCTTACATGAACAAACAAATTTAATTTATACTAAACAAAAACAATTGAAATTTTATCATTGATTTATTTCATTCAAACTTATTGGAGTTGAATTCAGAGCATTTGTCAAAGAAACTTTTGTCTAATCAATTGACAAGTTTAGTTCTTTGGAACCCAATCAGGTTTTTTTGCTACTGTTAAACATTTGGAGTAAGGATGTACAGAATATGTTCAGATATCGATTGATCATGAACATGGATCTACCTGACAATAGGAGGGAAGTTCCAGATCTGCTTTATATGCATATAAAGTGTCCAAATAGTCTAAGAGCTGCATATGAAAACCAATGTTTTTGGTTCAATAGGCCTAACAGCACAGTGAAATCTTCGGTTATCTCTCACCAAAACTGTTACAGGGTCCACTAAGTTCGTATTATGGAAGTACAAGCGATGGAAACTCCATCTGTGGCCACTTGCACCATAATTCACTCATTATCACACTTTCACAGCTGATCACACAGTTCAGCACTCCTATGTCGACATTGACCGGAGAACTCATGCCAAATTGCTAAATTTGTTGTTTCCCTAATTAATCATCATATCAATGTAAAATGCAATACGGTAAACTATTTTAAAAACGTACACATGCAAACTCATCCTAGAAATTGAAGATAGTTGTTCTGCCACTGCTTC
This sequence comes from Carybdea cf. marsupialis auct. non (Linnaeus, 1758), assembly GCA_010016065.2. Classification (NCBI taxonomy): domain Eukaryota; kingdom Metazoa; phylum Cnidaria; class Cubozoa; order Carybdeida; family Carybdeidae; genus Carybdea; species Carybdea cf. marsupialis auct. non (Linnaeus, 1758). Next base: position 8,091 of record JAAAKL020004457.1, on the reverse strand, counting down.
TACTTACATCACCATAAGTTATTAGTCAACACTATAAGAGAGTCCTTTCAAAAACTGTTGTTCACAATAACCCCCCAAAATCACGTAATAGTAGCATAAGTCTCTGCAGTTGATATTCACTGGGCCACAAAATCAGGGTAATTAAAGTGGTATGGCAAGGAACAATAAAATGTCTGATTTTGTAAATACAGCACTTGGAAATGTTGTGGTCATAGAAAATTGTGGTTTGGAGGCATCTTTGAGCAATGATTCCTAAGTGTATACAATGGTCAATCATACTATAGTAGCAAATAAAACGGAATTGTTTTGATCGATAGGGTTTTGTTACCAGTATTGAAATTATAATCACAAGAAAATAATCCAAACAGGAAAGGGGGGTAGTAAGAGACTATTTTGTAGAGGATAACTTGAGCACTAAATGCTATTTACTTATTTACAACCTTGTGATATATTTTGATAGTTATAAGCCATCATAGTGCCCAAGTGGGCTAACTGCAAAGTGTATCTTAGTGCTTGGCAGATTTATGAGCATTGAATTGGGGGCAACCTTATGAATGTAGATCTTGGATCTATTTACCTAACGAAAAAACAATAGCAAAACAATTATATATATGTATGATTTCTTTATGATTATATGCCTATTAATATTCAAGTTAAATATCAATTTAGGTTAAAATCACAAACAAGCTTCAAATCAGTTAAAACCACCCAAACGGCACTACCTGCACTGATTACATCTACCGTAGGCCCTACAGCAGAAGATTTTTTAGAAAATGTCATGACATCTCAAATTAGACTTCCTAAAAACAGTTTGCTGGTTTTAGGCCTATATAAGAGGGAGTATAGGAAAGCATTTCCTACTTCTTCGTCTAACCTATTCTAACACGTGTCATGTAAAGTCTATTTGAGTAAAACATCATGTTGATTCCGGGTACGAAACCTTGCATAAAAATTTCAAGAACCCATGAAATACAAGCATATATTACAATAATCCCCACAATGATTTAACTTATAGATTTTGAACTCGCAACAATTCTCCCAATCAACTTTCGAACAACCTGTATCTACGTGCCCACGTATTTTTCTGTACATTGATACTTATTACATAAGCATAAATCACAAGTGCATTATAACAATTTATCATAAATATTGTTAACACGACATATCAATCAACGAGTTTCTGCATGACAAACACCGCGTTCTATCCTTAGGTCTACCGTACTCACAAACAGATGTAAATGTTTTGCTTAACTAAAAATCGTGAGCTCCCACCTACTTTACTCTTTTGTCGTGGAAGGTGTCACAGTCTGGCTTTCCATTCATACTCAATAAATACGGTTCGAATGCCCTGTACAGCAGGATCTCAAAGTCGCTAAACACTATCTTCGTGCTTCAAAGCAGGTGAAAAATTTCTCACATCATCACAAAAAAATTGGTGACCTCGATTGCTCTCCGGCTATTCCATGCAAAATTACGTCGACAATAAACAGACAACGAAATCGATCCGTGATTCCAGTGGAAAATTCTAGCAAATATCACGAGTTTGAAAAGTAAACTTCTTGTATGCGATAAACAAACGAATGCAAATAGCACTAAGCTTGAAGTTGTCTTAAACTATTTCCTCTCATTTCATTGTTGTCTAGAAGCTCCTGTGGGGGCCTTTTAAATTGGAATAGGTCTGGATTTTCAAATTTTAAACTAGGACCTGTTGCTCGAAGAAACCAGTTATTTGAGAGACTTTCATGTGAGGTGTTACCTAATGGATTCGAAACTTTGGTGGGGAAAACCTTTGTACCTGTAAAAATCAGCATGTTTAAACAAGCCCACACAGAGGCTGCGAAAACATAACAAAACAAATCTGAAAAATTCAAGGTATTAATGCACGAGGAAATCGGTTGACTCGTTGAGGTAACAGGGGAAAATGTAACTTGCATTTGAGTTTGCCAGTAACATAAATAGCCCCTATATTTTGTTGCCTGGCGATTAATACAATCTCCTGAAATCAGTAGAAATGCTCAGAGACAGCCGTTGATAATATTGCCATGATTTATAATGATCGGCCTTTTGTCATTCTGTAAATAAGAAAATGGTTACTCTAAATTCCAGTGCTTGTGTTCTCTCAACGGCGCGAAAAGTAAACACATGGGACTCAGGAGGGTTTTCGTATGAAATGAACGCACAAGTGGTAACAATCTAATGTCAAACATTCATCAGATTTTTGATACCGGTGTGTGTAGAAGGCCGACCTTTGATCAAACAATGTGCTTGCATGATATTTACTTGGATTCCTTCATAAACATAAATTCTGAAAGGCAACTGGATGTTTACGTTCGCCTCGCCATAATTAACGCTCTAATTTAAAGCAAAATGACTTTTGTTGGCCAGAATAATGATCTCCCATGCATACCTTCAACTTGTGTACGATCTTGGTAACATATTACGTTTCTTAAACGTAACGTGCACCATCAAGAAAATCGAACGCCCCAGATGCTACTAATTTTCAAATTACCAGGAAGGGAAATGTGCAGTATCAATAAGGCGGAAGGATGCTATCATCTTTATATATTTTCCAAAGACTTCAGATCAGACAATCAGTAGAAGTGAACTTATGCGTGAATGCGACTCCCAGATGTTTCTCGCTGTTATGACCTCTCTTCAGTGCCTTCTACTTTCAGTTTCGAACAGCTGGGAAATCAGCTACAATAAACAGATCCTTGTGCCTTCATGATCTACACATCGGATTAGTGTTACTATTGGAGTTAGTATATATGGTACAGTTAGAATTTCAAGGGCATTCATCAACACATATATAATAGGTTATTATGTATGGTCACGAAGACAAAAGTGGAAACCATGAGAAAAATTGATGATGAACCTAAACGGGTAATCATATCACTAGGTATAGTTTATAATACAATCACTAGCATTAGTATCGATCCGATTGAACATAACATCACCGTATAATAGTTAAATCTAAAATATAATCACCTAAGCACTAATGAGTATTTTAATGAGGTTGTTTAGAACTCAGTTTGCGCAACAATCAATAGGTAAGGACCAGACGGTAACCTTTGCTCCAGATCCACCCATATTTTGACGATTTATTTCTTACTAAAAGGGACCGAAATCGACCATATCGACGTCGGCGTGAGTTTTCAATAAGAAACTTCATATGAGGTCGTATGGATCTCTGTATTATCTAAGTTTCGCCTCCCTGGCAACTTTACTCCTAGCTGTGAAATCCTCTCGCTTAAACCAAACCATGAAAGCCGGCTATAGCAATTCCTCAAGCGCCATTTTGAACTGGACAACGTTAGGTTTCACGAGGGCAACGAAGAAGCCATGGAGATGCAGCAAAACGATAAATATGGAATAGCCCTAGGCTGTGAAATTGTTATAAATCTTACCTTGACTGCTTCCAGTGTCAAAAATCACTACACAAAAATCTGAACAGGTTACGCAGTTGCTATCACTTGCTACTCGCTTCATATTCCAACAAAACAACCCACAGCTTGCTCAGCTCACTCGACCCCAAAGATAATAATACCGAAGGTGAGAAGTGCTTGTTTGACGAGGAACTGGTAAATTTATCACAACTTCAAAGAAGATATTCAGTTTCAAATAGACACTTACAGCTCCATCAAGAATCAAGTGTTAGTCAGCAACACTCCGGAAAAACGGTCCCACTTTACATTGCTTCTTTCCACCAGTTAAATCAAACATAAAAGTACCAAATGTGCAACAATGCCCGTTCAACGGAGATTCGTCTAGAAATGCTCCGAAAATGTAAATATTATGGACCTAAATTTGATGCTAAAATCCGCGTAAGAATCTCCCTTTGAGCTGATTTCATTGCGTTTTGAAGAATTATTGTTTTTCTCGACAGGTTCCTAATTTGCTGCACAGCCTGACAAATGACTAATTTTAAGCGATTTTATTGGCTGACTAAAACAATAAGTATAGTGTTCTTCCTCTTTTGAAGCGACATGACCCCCTCTTACATCGAAATCGGCCATGGTGTGGCACCCCAGGGGGGCTTTTCTCACACACTATAATTCCTAGAGGTGCTTTATCAGATTTTTGCAATAGCATTCAAAACTGCATGCACAAGATCAATTTTTGATAGATCGATTGACTTTTTTAAGGAGTAGTCGCTATATCGCACGGTGTGCTTTCCTTTGCTCTCACCTGGTGACAGCTAAAGATACCTACTATTCCCTCTGAGAGGAAGAATTTTAAGATTTTGCAGCCAGTGTTCATCTAACACGTCGATAGCAGGGGAAATAGCAGGGGTAGGAAAACATAATAGTATGCTACCTGGCTAATCCGAAGCAGGTTGTAAGATGCTTGGAGTGGCGGTATACTTGATGTCTTCCTTTGTTGTCTTCTGAATGCAGTCCGAGTGTGCTTTCATGAATAACGTTGTAAAAATTGTGCTGGCTTTGGTACGGCATCTTTGTTGTCAGAGGTCACTTGTGCAGCCCCGGGGGGAGGGGGGTTTGCGGGGACGTGTCTTTCATTTCTCGGAAGAAACAATATCGTGATTTGTCGAAATCCGTATTAAAGGTGTCGTTTCTCTTACAGATATGCTCCCTATATTTTGAAGTCATGGATTTGTTGTTTTTGGGAGGGAGAACTAGTTTGGAGAAGCAAATCTGAAGAACAATAGCGTGGTATTGCTTAGTTATTAGATGCCTCCTGCTTTAGATAGAGTTAGCAACATTGTGGTATGTAAGTTAACGGTTTTAATCGTTTCAAAAACAGGGTGTTTCTTGACAAGGAATCAAATGTTTATCTTGCATTTCTGTACATGCGACATATGTTGATTAGCTTTGCCTACTGAAAGCTAATCTTGTGATTAAACCATCTTCAGTCTCTTAAGATTTCCAATAACTGGTCTGAAATCCCTTTCTTGGAAATGTATCTACCTATAAACTTTGTAAAGTAGCTTGTCAGGGAGGTAAACATTTGACAAGAACTCCTGAAAATGCAACAAAATCCCCTCAAGTCTCTGGAACTCCCACAGAGTAAGAATCACTAAAACCATTAGAATATCCAACAATCCTTTAAAGTCATTTGGAAATCCACATCTACCTTAAATGTCTCTAAAACTCCAGGAGTATCCCTAGATTACAAACAAAAACAGCCTAATTCCATACGCTGTACAAAAATGGGACTCTTTTTGACAGCGAAAAGCCCCTAGTGAAACTTACCAATTTTACCACCGTTTACAGTCAATTTATTATTCACAGTTTTATAAGCTTTTTTAATCAATTTATTTTTACTTAGTTCGATTTTTTTATTATTGTCTTTTGTTAATCAGTATTTGTGTTTTAAATTTTTACCCTTTATTGTAAATAAATGCACTAGACAAACTCGAGTTTTTCATACTACATCATGTAGATTGCCATTTGAGTTTTTAATAAAGAAATTTGAAATTTGAAACATCTTAGGGAACCTCGTACAACAGCATGCGGTTTGATCATGCGCACCGTCAATTACTATAATGAGATCTGATGAAGTGAACACAACAATCATTAAAAGTTGATTAACTTTTCCCCTCTCTAGTGGGAGTTGACTAACTAGATGGAGTAACATCGGTGGTCAAAGTGGCATCAAAAAAGCTCCACCAAGTAGGGCGATATCTCCAACCAAACGTAGTCGAGTGGTAAGAACAGATGCCACTGTCAAGATGCCACAACGAAGGATCCAGAAACGTTTGCATGTGCCTGCCACTGCCAGGGACATCACCAGGATGGCTTTATTTGTCCAAATCTAAAAACTCCCACGAAGCCTCACTTTTGAAAGTACAGTAAGAGAAATAAAATATCTCTCGCTCTGTAAGTGTAGGGTAACTAGTTTCAGCAAGCACATCAGAACTTTGTTTTATGTTGCCTCTATCCTTGCGTCAAAGTTGCCGGACTCGCAGAGAAAACTGCGTCATCCACTTTCTGGATTCTTTTGCTCTTATCATCAACAAAGATAGTACCTATGACATTACCCCCTGAAACGACGCCGGTATTTTTGAGGTGATAACAGATTTCTATGGCAAGACCCCTAGTACAAGAAAACAACTGATCTCTTGCTCTTCGCACCGTAAAATATTTTCCACTCGTATTGGGTATTTGTTGAACATGATAAAAGCTCTGACTAATGAAAATCACAATGCATGCCCTGGGCGTGTGCCTGCATGCTCAGGTGTCAGGACGTCATTACCTCATGACATACTTTTTGCAAGCAATGTAAAACCCAAATGGGAGACAGAGCCACAACGCTCGCCACCATCAGGGTTGGTTTAAAGGGAGGCAGGCGTCTTGGAGTAGACTATGCCCTTAATTTCACTGGTGTGACATAGAAATTGGGGGAACATTCAGGTTAATGATAGCTGATATGCAACCAGTGCCCCCCCCCCCCCCCCCACTTGGTCTATCATTATAGCTATATCATTTGTTCTTTAATTTTAGAAGCTTTATTCAGGTACTAACTGAGACCACAATTATTACTCGGTGAAATGATATTTGGAAACTGGGTTGCTGCCAGCGGATAATTTAACTACGTAGGGTTATGTGTGGTTATAGCTTCTGAGCACGTTGGCAAATATGTGACCAAACCCCAGATAAACTTTTCCAGGGAACCACGATTCGTAGATGAAATCTTCCATTTTGATTCTAGATGCTTCGATTGATTTGCGTATGACCGGATATCATATTCATAATACTAATCAGAGTCTGGTTCTGTTCAAATCACGGGACTACTGTATTTCCTCTAATAAACGCTGCCCTCTGATAAACGCCGTCCTCTAATGCGGTGGGAAAGTATGACGTCACGATTTTCGTCACGAAAGTACGCAATTTTCATGTTGTCCTATTAGTAAGAACGTCAATGGCCAAAATTGGTAGTGTTGCCCTTTTCCAAAAAGTTCTAAATCTCTTTAACAAAACCTTGTTATTTGATGCTGGTTGCTAACGTAAGAAACCAGGGAATATTAACAGAGTTTTGACCAGAGATTTTTTTAATTCAAACGCCTCTAGTTTAAACACAATTTTCACTACAGGTCTGGTATTTGGGAAACGACCTATTACGGGGAGACTTTTAGATATCTGGAGTCAAATCTTGCTTTTTCCAAAAAGAACCAAGGAAGTTTACATTGTGTGAGATATTTACTTATAATGTTCGCATTTATCACAATCTTTTTGCTACGTTTTTTGAAACATTAGTTGTTTTACCTGATAAGTCATTTTGTAGTAAACGCTGCCCTCTGATAAACGCCGGAATTTTTCATAAACGTCGAGGCGTTTATGACAGGAAATACGGTCTACGAGTTATGCATACATTTTGTAGGGCAAAGTTGCTTAATTGCCGGAAGTGACCTCAACAACCCAGTTTATATTGGGAAAACTTCCGATCAGGGATGGAAAATGCATTGGCATTCGATATTGGCACGTGTAAACACATCTTATATCTGATTTATTCAGATCTGTGAACAAATAACGTCAGAAATGAAACGGAAGTATTTCGTGACGTCACAGATGATAGACATCCTGTCCGAAGTTCAAAAATTTCTTCAGAGTGTTGTTTACCAGAGGCACCAAATTTTGCAGATTCAAAACTTCCCCATGCTCTTAAGGGAGGAGGCTGAATGAGCAAGTCACAAAATGTGCCATTGGTAGAGAGGGGTCAAAATCCTTTTCTTAATCTTGGGAGGAGTGTTATCAACTTTCGATGAAGCAGGAAAGGGCAGGAAGATTAATTTTCATTCTATCTTGAAGATGTGATTCAATACAACATAATTCATCCTAGTTAATGAAAGGAGTTTATCTATTAACAACACAAGCGTGCAAGCTTTCAATCAAAACAATCCCATTTTGCACCAACCTCTGCCTGCATGATAAAAAACCCGGCAAATATCAGGTCAATTTCTTGTACAGGTTTAACTTCAATTGTTTTCACGGAGGTTTAACCATAGATTTGAATAAATGTATTATATGGTTTGGTACAAACACAAAAATGTCACATAAGGAGTCAGGACACAGGGTATTTGCAGAACGTAATTTTTAACGGCTTCTTGCAATATTTGCTTTCGTAGTGTTT
>JAAAKL020004456.1:0-20940 GCA_010016065.2 Carybdea cf. marsupialis auct. non (Linnaeus, 1758) | reverse complement strand
CAGAACTTTTTTTCTTAATTAAAAGATGTCTCTCAGTATTCGCATACTTGCCTGGGTGTTCATATTTATTACTCGGAAACTTCAAAGACAATTCATCACAGGAGGCAAACAGCAAGCATGCGCAGCAAAATATTCATCTTTATCCTCTTTCGCGTAAATATCCTTTCATTTAACTTAGTTTATTATTCTTATTTGAACATTGTCCTTCTGTATTTGATGTTGAACAATTGAATCGTTGGTTGGAAAGTTGACGCCTCAAACTGAGTGGGAAAAGTAGCGATCTGCCTTGGTAAGTGAGAGATGCATAAGCTGTGGCAATAGTGAAACCGGACTCTTGCGGAATTCTAAGAGCTACTTTCTTATTACTTCGTCATTTCTCCAGCAAAATGACAGACACTTCCTCCTAGACTACGCAATGGACAGTATGGAATACACGAATTCTGTAGAAGGTTTTGCTGCTTGATATAATGTGTGACGTAATGGCCTGTCACGAGGACCGAGCACATATCGAAAGTCTTAGAGCACGTTCGTAGTGAAAATAGAAGGCTCTGAACTGCGTTGCTTTCAAAAATTGCAAGCTTTTCCTTAGTTTGATGGTCATGGTTAATAAGCACTTTTGTTACCAGACCTCCAGAAGTGACTTTCTTTACAGCCACAAACAATTTATCAAGAAAGTTACGACATTCCGAAAGCTAGAAATCCAAGTGTAAGCGTTAGCGGTCTGAACTTAATCATATTCGACACAGTAGTCTATACAGATTATCTCAACATCAATCGATAGGTCTCGATGAGCATATTCAGAAGATAAAATAACATCTGCGGTTAAGATGCGGCAAACAACAAATATTATTAATTCGTGTTTTCAAACAAAGCGTACCCCTAATCCCACAAACAAAATGCAACTGCCGATCAAAGGGTCACTGCACCGTGAATAACATATGCCACGTAGCACGTTGTGGGTATTAAGTAGAAGTGGCGGTAAATAATAGTGTTTGATTTCGGTGTTTAATTTGAGGATATTTTAATCTGAGGATATTTTAAAATAAGCTATTGTAAGCACTACAAATCTCTAAGAAACCATTCATACAACAAAGATAAAGAACTTTATTTTGAGTCTAAGAAACGTGACGAAGATTTAATTAAAGTAGAAACAGCAGTAGTCGTAATCTATTCTAGTTTAAACTAAAGATTGCAACTTCGTTAAAAAGTTTTTAAAAACTCCTGGTATTGTACTTTGAAAGAACTATTTCGAAATGTCAATAGAGTAATCTTTCTTTACTGATAGTTTATACAACTTTTTAAGCATTATTGAACAAGATCTTGTTGATATATACATGTATAGGGAAGAAAGCAAACACACTTGGTGTAATGTTTCAAATAATTCTATAACGTTCATGATTATAGGAATAACGTAGGTTTTCCCCTAACTATAAAAATTTTGATAAGTATGTAGGTGAGATATTGATAAATAATAATGTATAATTATCAAAAGCAATCAACAGAGTAACACCAAGCCTTGTCGAGTATGTTTTAATATGCCCTGAAGCATGAGACGTATACACACGAACACAATTACAGATTATTACTAAGACGTATATGACACATGATCTTATAAACAATGGGATACTAATAAACAGTAGCAATTACAGATGTAAATTGCAATAAGAAAGTAGTAGTTATCTGAAGTGACAGAGGATATCATCATCAGCGTCCATCAGGTCGCTGGCGACCCCTGGTGACATCATGTAGGAATCTTCTCCAATGTGTTCTGTTCTGTGTCAGTTCCTGTAGGTGAGCAAGGTTCCTTACTGTACAAGTAATTATATCTTGGATCCATCGGGTTCGCTGCCTACCCCTTCTTCTCTTCCCTTCTGTTCTGCCAAGCATTAAACCCTTTCCAATCTCATCGTTAGTCCTCATTATATGGTCAAAATAAGAGAGTTTCTGCTTCATGACCATTGGATCAAGTGAGATGGGTGGGTTAATTAATGCGATCACTTCTTCATTACGGATTTTGTGTGTCCATGGAATGCGAAGGAATCTTCTCCAGCACCAAAGCTTGAAAGCATTCAACCTGCGCCTGTCATTCACCTTTAGGGTCCAACTCTCTGCTCCATACAGCACCGTCGGGAATACTAGGCTGTTCACTAACATGGACTTGCTGTCGTGGGAGATGTAATAACTTTTCATAACTGCAGTTAGCTTGTTCATAGCAGCTCTGCCAAGTAATAGCCGTCTTCGCACCTTGGGCCAGCAGCAGTTTTAGATCTTGTACTAATTCTGTGATCAATGTTTTGTCATCTGCATATTGAAGCATGTTAAACTACTTGCCCTCCAATGTGTGCACTAATCTGCCCATTTACCAAGGCTCTCTTCATGATGTACTCACAATACATGTTGAACAGACACGGAGATAAGACAAGATTCTTGGGTGAGCTCCGCTGCCGTTGTCCCAGGGGTAGCGTCCTCTGTAGTTGCTGCCTAGCAGAGGCAGCCTTACCTGACCTGAGACAGAGGATATATGATAAAATAATCAAGAAATGGCTAAGACGGCTGCTTGCACAAGAAAAAGTGGAACATGAAGTGGCAAGTGCACGTAGACCACAAGAAAAGATTGACAATCAAGTACTAATAGAGAGAAGATATAATAAACTTGTCTACAGATTTACTACTATTTAGACCGTATGGTGAATATATATCTAGTTCTGGCTGCCAAAAAAGGCCCCAACGTCGGTTTCTAACATATAACTTATCAATAAGCCTAAAGCTGACGTCCCCCTGAAAACTAGTGTCACCTTCTACCCTGGAATGCGAAACTCAGATCTGTCGAACTATGCAACCTTAAAACCCGATGTGCATGCCAATGTATATTAGTACTTACACAAGAGATCAAGTAACCCAACTGAAATTAATAGAGCAATAGAGCGTACTTAAGTAGTTAGATGGGGTAGGATATGTTTGAAAATAATTGGAAATGTGATGAAAATGGTGTATTGCTTGAATCTTAGAAAGCAGAACACATCTAACTTTTATGCTTTATGCGTCAAAGGGCTTCCTAAATCGTTTTTCATAATAATCGTATGCAATGCAATGCAGACACCAGTAGTCAGTAGAGAACATAGTACTCTAAGACACCAACTTAATTTTCAACGTTTTGATTGATTAATTTTTTGTTTATATGCCTTAAATGGCTACTTTAAAGGGACTTAAATTGATTTTGTAGATGCCTATTGTACTCTGGTTAGTTATTTACTCTTGTTGACAAAGTGTTGTGAAAGGAGATCGAAACATGTGCTTTTAAGAAATAACAACTTTCACTGAAAGCAAGAGAAATACAAGATGATAATGAGGGAGAGTAAGGGAGAATTGAAGATAGAGAGCAAGAGAAATACAAGATGATAATGAGGGAGTGTAAGGGAGAATTGAAGATAGAGAGCAAGAGAAATACAAGATGATAATGAGGGAGTGTAAGGGAGAATTGAAGATAAAGAGAGCGCTACATTTAAACAAGAAATAGTATTACTACTGTGTTATCCAACTGTGATTTTGATACCTCATGTTATAGTTTTTCACTCTCGTATACCCTCTTTTCCCCTCTTCTGGGCCCATGTGAATACACTGGGAGTAAGGACATCCACTGGACATAGAATAATCCTGTTGCACCATTTCCATACAACGACGATGACATGGGCACACCTGAATGTTGTTTATACAGCAGTAACAAATATTTAAAAATTGCCTTGCCCCTTGCGCCTACATTTAATTAACAAAGCGGGTTCGTAGGCTACCCTTACTCATCCGATTAATGTTTGTTCTTCGCAGACCTGTTTAGTGCAAAGCGTCGACTTTCCTTCTTGAAGGCTTCACAGCACCGAACTAGACAAGGAAAATGAATAACTCCGCTATTTACATGATTGATATATACAAGAAATAAATACATTCTAGTTTAGAAAAAATAGCAAATACCATCATGTGTAAGGTGACCAATGTCTATATTGTTCCAGGCTTGAAGAACTGCAGATAACGAATAATCTTACAACGGCAGCTTTCTGGTGGTTACGATCAATTTTAGCAATAGTCATAGTTTTCACTTATTCTACTGCCCTCATATATTTGTGTACACTCTTGAACTCATTTCTCAAGATTCAGATCTCAAACGTTTGCTATACTCAAAGGCAACTTATTCCTTGGATTATTTGATATGTAACTCCCTCAGAGAACTCGGGGTAGTCCTCCTAAAATATATATTTACCAAATTTTTAAAGACAACAGACTTGGAGGCTGATAAATTATAATCATTCGTTAAAGTCGACAATTATTATTTTCTTATAAAGAAGGAGCAAAATAAGAAAAAGTCCCTCCACCTTTTAAGTCCTAATGCTGTCATGAACATAAAAATGTATGAATGATATTTGATTAAACGTTGCCTTAAATTTGCAATTTTTTATTGTATTATATTTAAAAGGATAATTGACAATAATAATGAAGCATTTTATTAAGGCATATAACTTATTTTCTAGGGTACCTCAGCTGAAGTACTTAAATGACAATTACACTAAGTATCCATGTGTCCAAATCACAAACAAGTGTTTATAGAACAAAGAAAGCTGATAAACTGTAGCCTTGGCCAGCACAGCAGAAAAGTTACTTTTTGTACCTTGTGAGGTTTTTAAATGAGAAGTAGGAGATCCTTGAATTTGAGAGCCAATATTGGAATGGAATGATTGGCTGAGGATGTTATTAATATCAGTACAGACACTTTAACAAGGTAGTGAAATAAATAAATAAAACAAAACCTTTTGAAAGTTAGAATATAGGGTACCAGAAATGTAGGCAAAGTAGAAAGATGTACGTGGGGGAAGAAATGTGGAAAGTCAGCGTAAATCAAACAGAAAAAAGGTTGGGAGAAGAAACAAATTTCTTTTTATATTCACATATGATAAAAAGTAACACATCCATTTATGATCAAAAGCAATTTAGTTGAATACTAACTAATGGTAGGCATATCAAAACCGCTTTGATACGTACCTGGTCTTCAGAGACATAAACGTCCCACGAAAAACAACAACAGCAAACAAACAAACAACCACCTCAAACAATAGACAATTCCAACAAAATGACAACAACAAAAAACAACCCCCCAAAACAAGCAACAACAGAAACAGCCATTGGTAACAAAACCACGAATTAAAAAATAACAGCAAAAAACCCTATCAAACCCAAAGAAACGACACCAACAGAGTGGAAAATAGTACAATAATAATGTAACAACTTAACAAGTGCTTTAGTTACCAAATCTAGAGGTCAGGATTTGGCAAGTCCTAGTCTCTTCTGCAAAATATAAAAATATAACTTGTCACTGTATTAATAGGGGTCCTTGGAATTGCTGCAGAGGAATTTGACAGATGGATAAGAAAGCAAAAAATAACATGCAAGCTTGAATTATGCAATATACTGCCTTGTTGCTAACTGCAAGAATATTGAGAAAAGTATTTGAAATGTAAAGACAAGATGATTCTACTAGCCTTTGGTCATTTGTTATGGCTCACCAGAATATGAATTACCGGCAATTACATCAGCGTAAATGCTGACACGACAATGATAATAACAAAAATTATTATCACAATGATAATACAATAACTAGACAGCTTTTAAGAGCATTAGTGACATCATTTTGTTAAAAAAGTACAAAGAAGTGCATATACAAAACATATTCCTCGTATTTTAGGTGCGAAGAGAAAAATCTTCTTGAAACTCCATAGATGTTTAAATAGCTCCCTTCTAACGATCAAGCTCTACGAATACTTTATCCCCATTTCTTTTAGGTATATATTTGTATACCAAAAGGAAGATAAACGCAATGTGGCTCCTTTATGAATAGGCTGCCATTTAAACAAAACAGGTCTGATATATGTAAAACATCAGTCAGGCAATAGACGGCTGTTGCATCAATTTCTACATGCATTAAAAATAGGTTACAGTACGAAAAGAGACAGAAAAGGTGTCATGTTTCTATTACTGTTAATTATTGCTGATATTACTCTTTTTTGCGTTGTTTCCTACTCTCTCTCATACCCTTATACGATGCTTACTACTCTTTACTACCCTTATACGATGCTAACTACTCTTTACTACCTTTATACGATGCTTACTACTCTTTACTACTCTTATACGATACTTACTACCCTTTACTACTCTTATACGATGCTTACTACTCTTTACTGCTCTTACACGATGCTTACTACTCTTTACTACCCTTATACGATGCTTACTACTCTTTACTACCCTTATACGATGCTTACTACTCTTTACTTCCCTTATACGATGCTTGCTACTCTTAATTACTCTTTAGCGATGCTTACTAATTTTTACTACTCTTTTACGATGCTTAGTACTATTTACTTTCCTTACACGATGCTTACTTTTTACACCTCTTCTACGCTGTCTACAGCCCTTTTATGATGTTTAGTACCTTCTACTACACTTTTACTACTCTTTACTACCCTTATAAGATGTTTACCATTTTGATATTAACTTCTCTTTTCTAACTTTGTACGTTTTTTGCGACTCTTTACTACACCTATTCGGTGTTATTTCTCTTTAACGTCTCTTATTTGGTGTTCACTACTTTTTACTATCCTTATGCGGTGTTTGATACTCTGTACTACTTTTCTACGTTCTCTACTTTTCTTTACTGCTCTTCATGTTTGTAGGTACACTGTTTCTGCCCCTGGAATGGTTTCAGAATAAAAGCCTCCAGCTGCAATCAGTCCTTTCTCCAATTGATCCACTGCTTCTTGTCCTTACCGTGCAGCCTGAGCTCCTACAGGTTCTTTCCTGATCTTAGTGTTCCCAATCCTGTGCCTTTGAGGTCAGATCTCTGGAGACTTAAAAGTTGGTGCAATGACGGCCTCTGTTTGGTCACTTTCACAGATAGTGGGGTTGCATTGCACATCTTATATAACGCCTTGTTGGATATGAGGCTGTTTGGCTATCGGTGCCCTGTGATGGCACGCAGGTGTTTACGGTGACAAGCATCAAGTTTTTCTAGTGTGGCTTTTGGTGCTCCCCAGCTGTTGCAGTTGTATAGCATTAGGGAAACACAAGTGGCATTATATAGCTGCAGTTTTTTCATGAGGGGATCTTGGATCCACGTATCCATATCTTCCAAAAAGACTGAAAATTGATGTTTCCTTATGATACAACGAGAGTTAATGTCAGCGGAGTTGCATAGCAAGGAACCCAGTATTTTGCTTTTTCCTCCACTTTTTTTCTCCACGAACTCGTGTATCGTTTCCACTTTCTTTCTGTTTGTTGGGCAGATAGACATGGGTGAACTCTGTCTTGGCCTCATTGACAAAGAGGTTTGCCGCTTTCAGTTGATCTGCAGCTATGAGAAGTAGTTCCTTCAGTGCCTCTTGGTCCTCATCCAGAAAATCTACATCATCTGCATATTCCATCTCTAGCGGCATGTCCATTTCTGAGATAGGTGGATTGGGCCTTGTGGAATGTTCCCTCACAGTTAATAAGGCTGCTGCCAGGTAACAGGTGAATAGTACAGGTGAGAGGCTATCTTCTTGTGGGGAAACAATTGAGGTCTCAAATTCTGCAGAGTATATTTGCTTGACACGGACTTTCAACTTGGTGTCACCAACTAGTAGTTTCACAAGACGTAGTTCATCGTCGTTGCAGTTAGCTTGTTGGAGCACTTCTAAAACAGTCGATCTCCTTATGGTATCGAAGGCCCTTGACATGTCTATGCTCATACTGCTCTTTACTATACGTCGTATACTACTGTATCCTCTTAAGCATCTGATTGCTAGCCATTACAATTTGTTACTACTTTTACCTACTTTATGAGACTTATGTTACTCTATTATTGTGTATGGTGCTATTTGCAGCTGTTTGCTGCTTTAGCATCCGTTACTCTTACTACATCTACCATCATGTTTGTTGCATTTAACACGCTTTTTTATTTTAAGTACTTAGCCAATAATTGTCACCTTCAATCGTTTGTAAGGGGCATGTAACATTAAAAGAAAGGAAGAGCAAAACAAGCATGATTTAACTTTTCCTGTTAATTTGACGTTCTCGTAAGAAAGCAACTGATCCATAGTTTGCTTTAGTCTCTACTATTTGAAATAATGAGAAACCACAGAGTAACCCGTTTTGAGGGACCGTATGCAGTGCTGTTTGTAATGTGTTTTGTCTCAAGAAGAGCTGCAGCCGAAAAGCCCCAAACTTTATAGGGACGTGAAGCTCGTTAAAAGTTGATAAGGTTGAACGGCATAATTAATTTCAATCATAGTAAATTTGCCTAAGTTGAGTAATCACAAAATTTTATAAACCTACAACCAATAACAAGGGTCAACATGTAGAATGGAAGTACCAAAAGACGGATAATGAAACTTTTTGACAAAGTGCACTTGTTTTAAACTTCTAAGGAAAACACCTTTAATGAACTGCACTTCCCGTATTTTCGTATGCATTTGGGAGTTGAGGTACTGATTTAGTCATAAGTAAACTTATTTGGTGTCTCTCATTGACTTTAGGAAACGTGTGTGTTTGGGGCCATGTTTGAAGATACAAATGGATTGACTGGTCATGAGCCCTTCCTTTCAGTTCACCTCTTACCTTGAGGATACAAAATTTTAAAGACGTCAATCTATTCAAACCCAAACTTTCGACAATGATTTGAAAAGATACCAACAGAAGCGATTCCCGATCATAATGATTTATTTTGTTGATTAACTACTACATATCATAAATAGGGCATCTTTTAGCCAAAGACACATCAAAGAATACGTACACTGTGTCATGTTACAGTATTGGGTCTAGCTTACTAATAGAATCTTTCCATCAATTTGAAGTGATACAGCTCAAGCTAAATGTGATACAGGACAGTAAAAGAGATATTGTTATTTAATGCTGCATTAAAATTATAATTAATGGTCCAGGTATTTTATTGCCATCTGGTATCCACTTAAACGTATCCCAATCATTTGCTTTTCATGTCTCATATATCTATGTAAATGATTGTTTACTATCGATTGATTCATCCATCCAAACCTAAACCCTTTGATAAACTCACCCCTCCCCAATGGGTGTTGGATTTTTCTGGCTGCAGGTCTGCTTCAGGCGACAAAACAAAATAGGAAAATACCAAAATTAAGATACTCAAAATGAAAATGGATCATGATCATTCTAGAGAAGAAAATTACATATGGGTAGGAGGAAAGGAGTCGATTCATCCATTCGTAGTGTACCAAAATAGTTCAGTTTAACAATTGATTTATCCATTCATTCATATATTAATGTGTGCAACGTGAGACACTGGAATTTAGGCTGGCGGCATGCATCCCCTATGGCCATGGCTGGAAAAATTTTATGCAATGAATCTTACAAAAGCCTATCTTAAGTTATTGAGAAATGAATAGCCCCATTTATTCTAATCCAAAGCTATCGTGTATTGATTGATTAGAAATCTATAAGCAGTGACACGGGAGCCTCCTTCATCACAGCATACAGCTATTCAAATGTTAAAATATTCAAATATACAACTTGCTAAAGTTTGAACGGATATCAAGAATTGACACCAAATGCAGATATGTTCACCAGTTGTTCAAATAAACAAACAAACAAAGATGTCTTAAGGTATGAATAGCTTTGTCAACTGGCGTTTCTTAACTTGTGACGTGGTATTGCTGGCTTTAGTTGCTGTGTTTATCCTTGGTTTGCGTATTTCTCGTGATCTACCCAGTTATGTATCATAAATACTATATGCAGCATTTATATGAAAAATGGTTGGTTGTCCAGAAACAAGTTTATTCAATGTCATAATTGTTTTTGATAAATTTATCTGATCTTCCTGACTTTAACTTCCTGCACTCCATTTATTTAAAAACATGATACTTTTTTTGGTTCCTGCAGAATTGGAAAATGTATATGGCGAATTTCATTTTGTTTAAGCTTCTCGAAGATTATATACATAATTAGAGCGTAGTTTACAATAAAAGATAAAATACAGAGTATTAACACCACTAACTGAAAAAACTATGTAAAAACATACCAGATGGTGGACACATGGATATTGAATAACTAAGTAAAGACATGCAAATTTCAACTAAACCAAGTGCTAATGGTAGGACAAAGAATATAATAGAACATCAGATGACACAAGGATAACGAAAACAAGACTAACTCACTACTGGGACAAAGAAAGACGAAAAACAAATTTTTTTTGTCGGCAAAGTGATGGCTTCAGGGAAGCTATCGCTACAACTTCCAAAACCTTCAGGTAAAACTCAGACCTAACTTTATGAAGAATGGAAAATTGTCCGTCTTCATAGAAGTCAGAACAATCCTTACTGAACAACAAATGAAGAGCAATGGCTGACTCAACCTTCTCTAGTCTATACGACCTAACCTGACAAACACGGTTAGGTTGCCTACATTTAGACGTCTTAGAACCCCTTACAACGGCTGGAATATGTTTCGCAATCCTCCGTTCCTATCTTTGGGTAGACCTACCTACGTTTTTTTGCCCACAGCCACACGTATATAAGTAAACAACATTACTTGCCTGAGGGGCAGGTAGGACATTCTTTTTGGAACTAGGGAGGGCTTGCAAACTAGTGAACATGGTCTTAAGCTTACAAGCAGCAAAACTGGAGGTGATGACGTTCCTAACTCTTAACAAAGCGCTCAGAGGGCAGACCAAGCCATGGCAACCTAAGAAAGATAGGGCAACGCGAAGGGCCTTTTCCTTAACTAGAAGGGTCTTCCTAGTAATGTTATCCACTACGGAGGGAGGGCAACCATTTTGATGGAATATATCAGAGAGTTTTTGCAATTCACTCTGAAGTTTATCTGCGGAGTAAATAATTCTGTCTCTATGGAACAAATCTCGTACTAAATTCATCTTTACCTGTCTGGACCAAAAAGAATCCCAGCGAATATACAACCCTGTAAAAGCTGGTTTACGATAAATGCTGGTGACCAGTTTAGCATCATTTCCTTTCTCTAACAAAACATCTAGGAATGGCAGAGCATTGTTATCTTCAAGCTATATAGTAAACGAGAAGGACCTGTGTAAGCCTTGCAATTGTCTCTGAAACTGATAAACATTTTCCAATGAAGGGAAAACAAAAATTATATCATCGGTATAACGTCAGAGGCAAAGGCTTAACTGCAGAGTTACTACGGAATACAATTCCTTCGTAATAACCTAGAAAAGTATTCGGGAGCGTGGGCCGTAAATGCAATCCCATTACCACGCCGTCCATGTACATTAGCTTGATAAATGTTTTCTCTGGGATGTGTGGTGAAGTCAGTTCAGAATGATAGAATTCATGTGCGCAGATATCAATAACTTCCCGCAAAGGGACATTGATAAAAAAAAAAAATCATTAAAAGAACACATAGTACTTGTAGTTGGAATATGCAGACCACGAACAGTTTCACAAAAATCAAAAGAGTCCTTCGTGCAGTGATTGCTATACTTACTTAATACAGGGGACAATATTGTGTTAAGCCAGCGGGCAAGTTTGTGGTCGGCTGAACCAGACATAGACAAGAAAGGCCTCAGAGGTACGCCTCCTTGTAAATTTTTGGAAGTCCATACATAGAGTCAGTTGGACGAATAGAATCGTACACTTCTCCGTTGATTCCTATGTCTAAATACATTTTAACATGTTCACATAATTAAAACAATTGATGACATTTCAAACCAGAACACTGTGTAGTTGCTGCAATCATTTATGTATATATAAAGAATGAAAGAGTAGCGTAACATTTGCTGGTTATTGGCTCATTGATAAAGCTTGCTATAAAATATTGGCTTTAGAGCCTATAAAATTAGTTTTTACGTATTTTCTTACTTAAAATGAAAGATCTCTGAAAAATAAGTGTCATTTTCCATGTAATAGTAGTTTGATAACTAAGCAAAATGGGAACAACATCAAGTCCCAAACTTTTGAAGATGAGGTAAATTATGCTAAAACAACGTCAATATTAAATAATGGGACGATGACTAGAACGCTTTTACGTCGATAAAACCATAAAACGAGTTTTAAGAAGATACCGTTAATTTCAGGTATAAGATTCCTTTATTATCGAAATATCGCAGAAGAAGCACATCAGGGGCAGCCCCCTCTCACGTGGATAGTCTAAAATAGCTACTATAGAAAGAAAAAGAGGTCATCAAACGCGCTTTGAGGGCTCAGTTGACCGAGGAGTGAGGTATACCTGCTTGCTATTTCAAAGAGTGGACGGTGCACTATTCTGTGTTCATATTACAATTATGCCACGTGTTAACAAAAATGATCACATTGTGTGAAGATTAACATAACGTTGCCATTGAATACCGAAAGTAAAGCAAAGGTTGACAATGGTTGTTTTATTATTAAAATTAAAAAAAATTAAAGTCATGTCTTAGCATAAAAATATAAATAATGTCTGAGATTTTCTGCAGCTGAGGAGAAAGGTTTTAGCAGACCAAGTGACATACATTGGAATGTACGAATGTTTGGCAGTATTACATATTTTAACAAGTGTTAGAATCACTAAACGTCAAAAAATGAAATTTGAGTCCATTCAAAGTAGATATACCATCTTTTGTTAAGTATTTTTCTATCATACGTTTTGCTTGATTGACAGTTTGACTCGCAATGAATCGTCTCTTGGCCTACACCCAAGTGTCATGGAGAATCCGGTATATTGTCTTTTGGCCAAATATGTTCAAACATTACCATCCGTTATTTTCACTCCTATCCAGTTGTTCAAATATTCCTTTCTTCCTCTGAACTGTATAAGGGGAAAGATGCAGTTAATTGAAGTATCTTTGAAGCAAGGGTTGTGAACAAGCCTCATCTCAAAGATTCCCTTCTTGATTTTTATGGCATACAGACCATAGGACACTCCCATACTTCGCTTCTGGTAGACATGATGATACGCAGATATTGTTGCTGTAAGATATTCTTAGCAGCTATTCTTTTCCTTACTCCTTTAAAAGTTGACAGCAGCAGTAAGTATACATGTTTCAAGAAGTTTTTACTTTTTGCATCTCTGATAATTATTTTTACACTGAATTTTCTGTATAATAGGTACGGATAGGTTTCCATTTCACTTAGTCTTTCGGGAATCAGTCTACCCAAAGGCAAGAAGAATGTTGCTTTTCAGAGAGGAAGAGTTTGTCTTTCATGGAGCCTTGTCGTTTAAGTTCTCATTCCTAGGGACAGTGATTGGTCTAAGAACACGTGCATCGATTGCAAACTTGATAATCATGAATTACATTAGAGTAACTGGTTCCCCCTTTTTAACATAGCTGGATAATTTTGCACTGGAAATCCAAACGCAGTCGTGTACTCTTCTCTATTTGTAATACAAACGAGAATAGTACGATTGAGAATTCCTTTTCTTAAGACATAATTTATTAAGAATGCGTTGTTTGTCCAATATGGTGATAAGCTGATCACCCATGATATCACCTACGTGTAATACAAGCAGAGCGCAGGTGATCAAACCTATGTATGCTGTTAATTGTTTTGTACAAATCATGTAAAGAAAGGCATTTGATCACTAGTTTTGTTGTTGTTAACAGCAAATTGGAAGAGTAGAAAAGATATATGTTGGTCAAAGCCAGGGGCCATCCAATTATTCCGTCATGCCCACTTAAGCCATTTTCACAGCCCCTTCCCCTTTCCAACGCATAATAACAATTTATGGCCAGCCACCCTTGCTACTTGATAATTTGAATCCCAAGACCTCCTCTCTTAATTAATAATTTTGTTCTTCTTTGTGTTTCAGGTTCTCTTAATTATTACATACCTGTTTATATGTCTAGCAATATAACATTTGTGGAACATTTCATGATATTAAATGGGTAGTTAGAAATATTTAAGACGCAGATCATGCACTAAATTTGGAAAACTTTAAGTATCGGTATACAAAGTCATTGAAACTTTTACGGTCTCAGATATGAACCCCCAAACAACTTTCTTGAGCAAGACTTGTTAAAAAGTACTGCATACAAAAAGGAAAAAAGTTAAAATGATATTGAAGAAGGGGTGCAACTGCTTGCACATATTTTTCATAGGATAATAATTCTTTTGTGACGAAAAGAAATCTTGATAGTTTAAAAATGCCACGAGGTCGTATTACAAAAGATATCGTTTTGCATAGATAGTAACCAACAGTAATGACATCTTTTATGAATTTGTTGCGCTTGACCATTATCGTTGGAACGTATTCCTAGCTATGTTCTTGTACTACAAATGAAGACTAGAGTGATAACACTTTGCAGCTTACTCAAATTGTCCTTCGCTAATGACGACAGTAGCACGGGAGGGCGTGGCACTGACTTTGAGATTGGATTCGAATAGATCATTAGAAATAGTTGTCAAGGCTTGAAGTTTGTCTTGCCTTGCTCAATTTTCAAAATAAATAACTCAGAAAAAGGCTAAACTTTCATTTATGTAGCACACATTTCAAAAAAAGTCATCATCATCATCATTCGAAGTCGTGTGGTTCTTTACAAGTCTCCTCCACTGTTCTTTTCCTGGCATGATCATTTTGTGCTCATTCAATAAATCAACCCAAGAGTTTATGAAGTATTATGAAGGGTTATCATTTGGGCCCCGGAATTTTACAATTGAGGTCAGCTAAAGCCTTCAATGGGGTTATGGCTAAAGCATGTCGCAACAGTTTGATATAAATGCCTTCATTTTTTACTCCATGGTTTATCTATTTGCGTATACCTCAAAGCCATAAATAAAAAGAGCTTCCTACCGTGGCCTTAAAAATTTGAAATTTACAGGGGCCCCGTCATTCTTGATATTAAGGTTCTAGCTTCCTACACGCATTGAAAGCTTTTGCCTTTCTCATAAGCATGTCATTTTGCAGAGCTACTTGTTTAGAAGCAAAAATAGAGAGCGTTTTCCAAGCATTTCAATGTCTTATTACTTGCCAGCTTTGGGGGTTTTGCTGTTTGTTGTATGAGGTAACTCGTTTTGGGCTCATTGATGTTTCAACCCTTATTTACTGCGGCTTCAATAACAAGTGAAAGCTATTGATATGCATTATATTCATAACACGTGAGAACAAAACTATGTCATTCATCTCATTTGTTTCAGCATGAAATTTAGCAAGATGACTTCTGGTCCCTCGGAAATTCTATTGACTGTCGAGATTTTGATTTTGGTGTTGATCTCTGTTTTCATGGCACAGTTCAAACCAATAGTAAAAAGGTAGCGTGCTAGTGTGTCTTTTCCAATACTCTTTTGTAAATCTTACAGAAATCTAAAAGGCCTTCTTCCATTGCTACTTTTACATATTCTCTTCAAACATTACTGCAATTCCTTTAACCACTGCTCCTGGCACAAGACACGCTTATCTCAACATTGGAAGTAGAGCGTAGTTTATCTCTTGACCTAGTCAAATACCTGGCTAAAGCCACCGTTCAACACTGCCGGTAACTTGTGTTTTTTAAACTCTTCTATAATGCTTCCCAGTGTATGAATTTTTTGGAGTCGTTAGTCTACTTACTCTCTCTCTGAAATTGTTCTTATTCATTTATGATAAGTCTAGTCTCTCTCGGTTGACTATCAATGTGGTTGTGAACCTTAACTGCAACTGATGTTAATTTTATCCTTTATGATTCCAATGCTTCCCGAGGTCTTCCTGGTTTGGATTTGGTTTAATAGCTGCTCGTTATTAAGTGTTTGGATATTTATCATTATAAGGCTTACTGTAGGGACTTGTTAACATGCAGCTTCTGTTTAATAAGACGCATCTGGAAGGTCACTGATTCCACACTCCTTGTGTTTAGGCATTCTTTCAATACCAATGAACTGTTGTTCCGATCTTATCTAGTGATTGGCTGCTTACATATTGCTTCTGTAGACGTCTGACCAGAATAATTTCAGAATTATTCCTTTCAAAGTCTTATGTTCCGAGGTTTTCTTGTTGCTTTGTTGCTGTACCCTGCATTCTCTTTGGCTTGCTGTTGAATATTTTTCTCGTTACCCTTTTTGATGCTTATTTGTTCCTTATTGTTTGATATTGCTTCCTATTGATCCCTTTTGTTCCCCATTGCTCAATATAGTTCCCTTTTCCTCCCTTTGAGCTTCAATGTTTACTCTTCAACCTATAAAGAGGTTCGTAACTGTGTTACATTTTACTCCTTCCTGGACTGTTTTCATAGCTTCTGTTTTGGAAATAATACTATCAAACAATTGATTATTCCATGATCTGACATTCTCCTGTATAATCTTGACAAAAACATTTCTTTGATTGGTTCAGAACTGTAGCATATATCTACTATTGTCCTCTTTGCAAAGTACTATCAAAAGAATGCACAATCACGTAGAAATGAGACTTTCGAAACTTTTTGATTAAATGTTTGTTTACTAACATAAATGGACTTCGTACTCCTTTTAAGCTAAGGGCTGCGAGAATCCCTACGTCACGTTCCTAACGACTGTTGCTAAGTGGATAAAAACAAAGCTTCTAGGATGTCGATTTGACCGAGTTTTAAATGTAGTTGTAGAAATAGGATATTGTTCAGATGTCGTTTGAATTATTGCTATATTTCACCCCATAATTTTCCAAGTTGAGTGTTTGAAATCGTTTTAAGATAGTTCAGTGTCTTGCATTTAGCAACAGCGTCGCCATCGCCTAAGGTCATTTGACGTCACACTGTGGCTTTGCAATGGCAATTGACTGTTTTTGTCAATTAGATAAAAGGCGTTTTAATGTTTCTAAGTATTGGTGGTTATTACCGAAGACAGAATCATTCAAAAACAAGAAGCTATGAAAACAAACAGGCATTGATAAGGAGTAATGCACCAGACCTCTATAGAAGACGATACACGCAACAGTCATAAAACAGCAATGCCTAAAATAGCAATGCCTAAGGCAGCAATGTCTAAAACAGCAATGCTTAAAATAGCCATGCTTAAAATAGCAATGTCTAAAACAACTAAAGAATGGTAGGAGATGCATAGGTAAATGCCTGTACAAATCTGCAGTTGTGTTCAACAAGTGATTTTTGACTATCGTTATTTGTCATATTTGCAAAAAGATCGTCCTTACAAACCTCACTAGAAAATAATCACACGCATCCAAATCTCATGAGTATTTCGTAGGATATTTGTTATGTGGAGGGAAAGTGATGACGTCACAAATCAAAAAAATAGTACAATCTGACTCCAGATATCTAAAGGCAACCCAGGAACAGCCTGTTTCCCAAGATACGAGACCTGTATTGTATATAGTCTTTGAACTAGAGGTGTTTGAATCTCAAAAATCTCTGGTCGAAGCTCAGTTAATATTCCTTGGCTCCTTAAATTAGGAACCAGCGTTAAACAATAGGATTTTGTTAGAGAGATTCAAAACTTTGGAAACTGATATCTCCGTGTTGGGAAAGAGCAACACCCCTCAGTTTTAGCCATTCACGTTCTCACTAATAAGGGAACATGAAAATAGAGTTTTTTCCCCATTAAAAAAATGTTCAAAATCGTGACGTCACACTTTCCTATCGCATTGGGAAGACGTCTGCTGTTCAACCAGACAATGAAATTTTGCTTTGAGAAAACGTAGTGTGCTCAATCAGCCAGTGAAATTATTCATTTGGAAGACGTCTCCTGTTCCATCAACCAATGAAATTCTTCATTTGGAAGACGTCTCCTGGTCCATCAACCAATGAAATTCTTCACTTGGAGGACGTCTCCTGTTCCATCAGCCAATGAAATTCTGCTTTGAAAAGACGTCTGCAGAAATTGTTATTTCTGAAAGAAAAAAAAGGTAGAAATGGCATATCAAACTAAGCTAGGAGAATCAAAGCCATTCTTGTACCTTTAATAAATTGAAGTTCAATTCCTTAGCTGGATGTTTAACGTGGCAACCAAAGTGGAATGAAAGATTTTTATTTATACAATATAAGATATTTCATTGATTTTGTCCTAACCTAAGGTTATTCAATATCAATGAATTATAGATCACGTTGCTTGATAGCAACGCAAATGATATTAAACTATAATAAGCTGTAATAAGTAGTTTTCAATTTATCATTTTTAATTTTGATGTGATAAGAATTTAATCACTTTATTCTTACTTGTTTTGATTTAAAAGTAAGCTTAAGGATATATTAGTGTCTTTCAAATATCAAATACTTTGTTGTGTATATTTGCTAATTCCACGCGTATTTATATATTCTTGTACTATAGAACTTTAAGAGACAGGCAGCTCTTACTTGTTTCTGTTATAGCTGTGTCTGAGATGGTTGTTGTTAGTGATATTTTTAACACTATATGTCATTGATATTGAACATTTTTTATCATGCTCTATAACTGAAAATTTTATAAAAGCTGCCTTAAAATAATTGTACTTTCTTTGGCACCTTGTCGAGTGCAGCTGCCCCGATTTAACTGTATATTTCCTAAAGTTATTGTGTGTCATAGTCACATTTCCACTTCTTGTTTCAGAATGATTAGGCATTGATGTAAACAGAGGTGGGGTGTTGCCTCTGGGGTTCTTATTCCGTGATACACAAAGCACACGAGTGTAGCTGTCTCACAGCATTTTTCTCCTTTGCATTCATGTTTATGCAAACAAGCCGTATATTTCTATTGCTCAGCTTTAGCTCGTTTGGGAGTCAATACTTGCATAAATATTTATAGTATTTAACTTTCATCTCTTTTTTGCATTGGTAGCTAACGGTCAATGGGGATCATGGTCAGAGTGGAGTGGTTGGGCCAGTGGACTATGCGCTGGAAATC
The DNA here is from genome assembly GCA_010016065.2 of Carybdea cf. marsupialis auct. non (Linnaeus, 1758). Lineage (NCBI taxonomy): Eukaryota > Metazoa > Cnidaria > Cubozoa > Carybdeida > Carybdeidae > Carybdea > Carybdea cf. marsupialis auct. non (Linnaeus, 1758). The sequence goes on along the minus strand of JAAAKL020004456.1, from coordinate 2,164 downwards.
AAAGAGTAAGAACGAGGCCATGCACCAATCCAGTGCCGAGCAACGACGGACAACATTGTGCTGGAGACCATGCACAGAATCAGCCTGGACCAGGTAATGTATAATTAAAACCATACATTAAATATTGAGATCTGTAGAAAAGTAACCAAAATATTCTGCTATGCACATTTTAAGAGAGAAAGAAATCTATTATCATATAAAGTTTGTAATCTTTGATAGACAACCTTTAGCATCTCCAGCGTACCAAGAGTAATTTTGTGCTCCTACCACTTAACTCCTTTTTATGACTGAAGTGATTTCAAAGCCTATTGATGATTACTATGAAGGCTCGAGAACAAAATGTGTCTGCTAACATTTCACACATCCATCGAGTACTCAGAAGTGCACAGATATCATTCAACGGTATATGTATCTCTTCCACTGTATTTGAGGCACTAATGTAGTCTCCTTAGGTATCAAAATGGAGTTCAGCTGAAATAGCTACCTTATTTCTAGGCCTTGCTATGCAACACCCTCCTGTTACAAGTGAGCAATCGTAGGGGGGTCAATTTGTACTACAATTCAGTCTACAGAGTATGATACAGATCACACCAGTTTCAATTAGATGTCTGTCTTTGAAACGGAAATTATTTTCTTTACAACTGTTTAAACGTAAAAGGTATACGGTGCATTTTTCAGCTCGTCAATAAATACCTTTTTCTCAAAGACATGTCACCATTTTTTCTAATGAGCCTTCACTATCAAGTTGCCTTCAGCAATTACGTAATTGATAAAGATGCTGAAATCTTCTTTCTTTTCTCTTTTATTCCTATGTTTATCTTATTCATAACTTCTTTTAATCCTGTTACAGTTGATGGTGGTTTCACAGACTGGTCCCAGTGGAGTACATGTGAAAAGCCATGTGGTGGCTCTATAGTTAACCGCACTAGAACGTGTACTAACCCAGTTCCAAAGAATAATGGAAAAACTTGCAGCGGTAGAACGATTGAAACTAAACTTGAATGTATTTCAATATGCCAAGGTAACTATCATAAATTCTCTAATAATGCAGTTGTATACATTTAAATGCAAATGCAATGATGTATGTTGTAATGAGTCTATGCCGATTTCGTCTTCTTTACTATCTTCTTGTGGCACAAGTGAAAATCCTTCAAAGGTTGTAAACAGACAGGTACAAAAGACCATTATACAAGAAATTATCAACTCTTCATTTCAAAGAAATTTAGCTTAAATGCAATAGTTGGCTCAAAACTGTTGATTTTTTACCGGGAGGAGCCTGAGCAATTTATAGGCAAAGGTTATCACAACCCCCTCCTTACAGGATAAAAAGAGGATTGTCCAATTTTGTACTATTTCTAGATGAAGATGATAGACAGGACCTAGCAATTGTTAGAAAGCCAATGTTTACCAAGTAGCAAAACAGTATGAATGTTCAAACGCCGTCTCCTTGGGAAATGTTCGAGCACATAATCAACAAGAACAGACAAAGCGATGGACATTGTGTAGTCAGAAAATTACTTCCATCCCAAAATCCACTAGATTTGTCCTTCAGCCACCAAAAAGGTGATTTGAAAGATACTTATTATAAATATGATAACAGGAAAACCAGCTATGGTAAAAACGTGAACAAATCCTGCACACTTATGCATCTCATACAACTAGAAACATCCACAAATGACTCCAAAATAAATCAATATAGGCATGCGCATAACTCGCTAGCTAATAGATTTATTACCACAAACAAGAAGAGTTCATGCCATCTGGGGAAAACAGGGCACAACACCTGGTAGCATTTTGGCACTGACTCAGTCATCTGACCATGGTCTAAGGGAGACCTTCCCCAGAAAAACGAAATAACAGTGAGAGCTTAAATATCATGATATATTAGACAATAAATAGATTAATATGTATGAAAATTTATATGGATATATATAATATATTATAATATATATTTATAAATATATTTTCCACATGCTTCATGATGATATACTTAAGGCGGGCACACACGATCCGATAAAGTCGGATTCGACTGGTCGGAAGAAAAAGTAGGATGTAATTGCATCCGACGGTACACAAACACACGTTCTGACAATTTCATCCGACTGCTCAGACACGTGATGTCTATTTCCGCTTTTTCTTCCCGCATTTTGCTACTCTCACAAGA
>JAAAKL020004455.1:0-20941 GCA_010016065.2 Carybdea cf. marsupialis auct. non (Linnaeus, 1758) | reverse complement strand
TCCAATCAGCAATGACTAATTTGATCTTCTATTGTTTTTGAGCCAATCGAAAATCTTGCTGACGTTTTCATTCACACGCAGCAAAGGTGAAATTAAAGGTGATTCCCTAACCTTCCTTTCATTGGCTACGCTGTATCGATTTGAATGCAAAACACGAACTCAAAAAATGTACTCATGTTCAGTCCAGAGGGCCGGAGTAGATAATTCTCAAGGTCATTCCCTTCTCTCTGCAGTGACAACCAATTTCTTTGTTTCGCCTTGTGCTTTGCAAAATCATACATTCGCTTTCTTCGCCTCAAAATTATACCTTATAGTCTTTCTTTGCCACTTTCACGTTTGTTTGGACATGGCCGAAAGTCAAGATTGCAATTTATTATCAAATGTAGATGTAGTTGAGGAGTTATTGAAGAAATCTTTTGAAGCAAGGTCAGTAAGTGAGCAGAGGAGTTCCGCTAAACGGGAAAGGCCAATCAATGCCAAAGCTCATATTGAAGGTACAAGGAAGAGTATTTCAAGATGACTGGTATGAGAAACCTCAGAGAACTATGCACTATTCCATTAACGGTACTTAAGACAAGAGATGGGCACCCTCTTTGTAAGGATTTTTCTAAGGGGAAAAAATTAGGAGGCCACCTTCCTTTTTTCGTGGCTCCCTGTACGATGTAGGCTAGAACAGGAGCTTTTCTTTAAGTGAGTTTTAGAGCCTGACTACACCCTCAGACCTGGCTTCGCCACTGCATATATATATACTTATTTTTTATCATTTGTAAATTCCAGGTTTGTAATTGATAAACACACGATTATGCTGGTTGTAACCCATACAAGTACGTATGTAGCTTAAGGTAATAAATTTACATCACCCACTAGATTATGCTTCTCATTCGTAGAAAAACCATTTCCAAGGTAATTTGGTACATGGAAGGGTATTTGCAAAATGTTTGGTTTAGTTTAAGTACTGCCAAATCGTAGATGACGGAGTTCCTGCTACTATATGATTTAAATGGGGCTCCACCCTTGACAATAAACTCCCAATTCTGAATATATGTCAGCTAGAATAACACTGTATATTGAGTTTACAAAGAAGTTGGGATCTGATTATTATTTTCCTAAGTTAAGTAATCTTTTATCACTAGATTATGATTCCCATTTCATTTTAGGAGACTTTGAACGATTGTAGAAACGTCCAAGCTTAAACTCTGTCTCTTATCAGAGATATACCTGGAATTTCTCTTCCTATAAATATATCAGCAATCTTGAGAAAATGTAGCTACTCCCAAGACCACTGTCCTTAATTTAGGCTGTACCCTCAAAAATAAACAACAGAAGTGTATCCCTCTGGTCGTTCTCCCGGCTTGCAACTACTATTACTTTAGTTTATTCATAATTTATTTTAAAAAATTATCTAATGCATTATGCGGAGCATTAACATTTACATTTACTTCACCTATAAAGGTTTGATTTATGTGAATCAGAATAGTATGACTACTAGGTCTTCCCTTGTGGCATTGACTTGCTGAATGTTGGATACAGCTATTCTGGATTAGTCTTGAAAGCTGATGCAATGTTCTCAGTCATGCACTAAAACAGATTTTCCTATCATATTTGACCAAGCTCAACACTCATTCGGAGGTCTGTTTCATTCTCAGTTCTTTTAATATACAAGAGAGTGTAGTATCAGAAGATGCCGTAATAGCATAATAGCATAGTGGACTCACTTAGCTAAAGTGGAGCTACTACTTCGTGATTAGCATGTATCTGCGTCAGTGTAGGCATCGCAGGGAACTCCTGCGAATCCAGTGAGGGTCTGATTTACTACTAGAAGGCGGCCGTCATTAGTGGGTCGACTCCTCTTTGATATTTGAAAAAAAAGTTTCATTGCAACACAGTATAACTTTAGCTATGTTTGAGATAGGATTTGCTATGGTCTAAAATGGCATTCAGAAATTTATTAACAAACAAGGGAAAGACCTCCACTTAACAGGGAGTAAAGTATAACGAGATTTCTTATTTAGACATAACTGAGAAATAATTTTACAATTAGTTCATTAAAATCTGAAAAGATCTTCCATGAAATGAGTTTTTTTGCAATGACTGCTATACTAACTGTCATTGCAAGAATCTAACTATAAAAAAGGTGATCTGGTTAACCTAAGATTATAATTTCTCAATAGAATTTAACTCGTCGACTCACATGCCTCCTATTTTATCAGTATGAATGCGGCAGATCCACCCTAGTGTTTAAGTATCAATTTCATCGTTAGCTAGATCACTGTCAATTTCCGCATCTTCATAACTATACAAAAATTTTATTAGCATATGACATTTATATTTATCGAACATCTATATGTCATGGCCACCTCTCTCTCAGTTCAAGTTAAGTTCTGTTTTTGATATTTCCCATCACTGACAAAATTAACATAGGATTTACTTACTTTTCTTCATTTCACGATTTCAACTAAAAATTGTTGCATTTTCGTGTTTGAAAATCGATTAACGTGCCTTCCATTATAGTTGCGATTATGCTTTGATTCTTGCAATAATCATAACACAAATATACTACTGAGTTCTCCAATGCTGTTCTTCAGTTGAATTAATTAAGAGATGAGAGAAAGGCATGTTTGATTACACTATGTAACTCTGTCAACAAAAAGTAAACAGACAAGAAAAGCAGAAGTTAAAGAGAATTTTCAACGTTCATCAACTAAAATCTGACTAGTCTGCTACTAGCACTAAATAATCAACTTCTTTGTGGGCGGAAGGTGCGCCTACCGACAGATCCCTGTATATAATACAATTTGTAAGGACAACCACGGCACAAGTTTTATACTTTGCCACCATTCAGATTTAAATACGCATGGAGATCTTGAGCGACTCATTTAAGGTCTCCAAATAATGCACTAAGAATATATTTTAGCTTACAAAAAATTGTCAAAAGTAAATGTCTGTTCTTCCGATGGGCCCGTTTACAAATGTCGGTTGCTTTTGTGGTTACAGTGGTACTACTCTGACCCAAACGTTTTTATAATACTGCGTGGATTGCGTCAGCAGATGCTCAGAGGTTTTTCCAACAAGAACTGTGAACAATAGGTAATATTTTTCTTGTAGGAGTGCTGAATAGTGACCGCTGGTAAAATTCCAGATATAATACGTAAATGTTGATAGGAATTTAGATAAAACCCTTGGAGAAAGTCCTGGGTAATAAGGGATGAAAGTTTAATCTGTTAACATCTTGAGTAAAATACTAAACATCTGAGACAAATCCATATGTTTAATTTAAAAAACCTGATGATCTCCAGAATATCATCCAACGTTTAATTTATGCTGTTTCTGCAGCTGCAGATCAATAGTATATGGACATGTCACGTATGGTTGTAATTTTATCATAGTAAGTGAAGCAAGAAAGGGTTAATGAAAGTGTTGGAAAGACCCAAATTTATTTGATAATATTTTCCCTTATTGTCAGTTTTATGAAAGTAGGACATTAAAAGATGCTCACATGAAAGAATGGTTTACATTACCGTATGCAATGACTTTACTTCCTACTGGAAAAGGACTTGCTAAGCGTTGCTTGTCTTTTTTATCATAGCACCACCTCCGTTGTATCTGAAAACCTGATTACAAAGAAAAGGAATAAAAGAGTTTTATCAATAGTATAAGTATAATTAAATACATTTTGTTATGAACAATGTAAAGGTGTTAACATCAATGTAAAGGTGTTAACATCAATGTGTATGGAACGATGTTTGCTTTAATTTCAAACTTTCAAAACCTACTAATAACAATTCAGAAGGATGTTTATCATTTTTCTCCATAGAATATTGGTATATTGAATATTAGCGAATTTGGCAATAGTAATTTCTCCGCAACATCGTTAACGTAAAATCACCCATGGTAACACAAGTCGTTAGCTTGCAGAGTTTTGCTTATTTACAACCAACTTTGTGACCTTGAAGAAACAAAATTGAAACTTATACCCTGCGCCCCTTTCCAGCCCTACAATACTTTTAAATGTAAATGTGGCATAGTGCTTCCCTATAGTTTGTTATGCAAGTCTTCAATCAAATCTGTCTTGACCATTAGCCATTTCAGTCAAAGATTCACAACGCATTTTCATACTCTCTTTGTACGATCTTCCATAACGTCATTCTGTAAAACGTTTTAGGGCTGATTTCTCAAAATTTGTAATTAGAACTCTTTATCTCAAAGACATAGCCAATTTTAGGAGTGTATGAAAAATTTCTCTTATGTACAGGGTAGAAATCTAACAGCAGAGTCCTCTCTTGTTTCGTTTTTGGTCTCTTCTGTTAATAGTTATCTGAGTTGTTATAAAGGAGGGCTGTATAAAAGGTAGCTCAAATGCGGTTCCCAAACCTTGTCGGTGTGGCCCGCTATGGTCTATTGTTGCACTTACCCGCTGTATGTTATGTGTACATTATCGTACTTTTAAAGATCGCCCTCCCCCTTTATAACTTCATTTGTTAATACTGCCACTCCAAGAAAGTGGTTTTGAACAGCCCTACTATTACAGAGACTTTATACACTGTAGATAGTGCATGTCCTCCTTAGCACAGTGCTTTTTTGCTGGCATTGAAAAAAATCTTTGCCATAAGTAGTTCGCTGTTTGAATTGATATCTCAGTATAACTATTCTCACAGATTTTGTGGATATCAGTTCTGTTAATGTTTTTAGAGACTTCCGTTGCATTAGTTTTACTACCATTCGCTCCCTTTGACAGTACAGATTCCTAGCAAGACTAGTCTCAAAGCTGACTTTGATGAAGGCACGAAGGGGATTGTGGGACATTTCAATATTTCAGCAATCTATATTGTTTATAAAATGAGGAGCAAGTACCAATTCAACTGACCGAATGCACAGACGGGCAGTAAAGCTTGTAAGGCCTTCTCTTACATATTATAAAGCCATCGTCGATCTTAAACTAAAAATATTGGTATGGAGAAAATAAAAGGCTTGTACAAATCTTCTTAATGCCATTTTAAGTAGGAGAAGGAGCTTCACCGTCTGCTCCCCAAAATTATTGCAGAGGAGTGGTATTCAAAAAACTCACTGGCCATGTTTGCTGGAGCGATCCGGTTTATGATTTGTGACAGATTGGACGTGCTTCCATCACCTGTGAACCTGAAGAGGTAGGGAATTCAGCAAGATGAATTATGTACATTATGTGGAAAGGCTAGAGGATTTCTGGAACATGTACTATCACCTCGTCAGCATTTGCTACAGGCATATATATGGCGGCATAATCAAATTCTGCATGAATTGGCTGAAGGTCCTCCTGTAGCGATCAAGCAACAAGCAGAGAAAAGATATGCGAGGTCTATTGGCATAAGATTATCAAGAGAGGGAGAGGAGCCCAAGGTAGAACCGAGGAGTTACAGTGTGAGCTGAATCTTATAAGTTGCGTGTGATTGGGACCTGTTTGTTGACGAGGGAAATAAAACCATACCACCCTCTGTTTCGATAACTGACGCACGTTACCAACACACAAAACTCGCAATTCGAAGTCACTTAAATTGAGGTAAATAATTGAGGCATACATTGACTTAGTAAAGCGATAAATTTAAGAAATATCAGTCCTGCCGAAGCAATTCCTTTTTTTTTATTTGCTGACAAAGGTATGATCACCATCCAACTGGCAATGTTATACTTCGTCTAAATTTTGCTGCTATGGTACGTTGCTACAGTTTTCCTTTGACGGCTCTCCTTGGTCCTTCTATTATACCAGGTAGAAAGTTTGTTGAAGGTAAAAGGGTTGATGTGTATATAGGTAGTAATCATATATCATATAAGGATAAAAGCCAGGTTTGCACTAAAAGGTGAGTGGGCCGAAAATTAATATTCAAGCGGTGTTATTGATCTTTCCAGCCATGGAATTAATAAAAGAATCTCATAGATTTAAAAACACTCTGCTACTTGGATTGAAATTTCTAATTGAGTTTTTCTTATTAGAAGCCATGGGATTGGCAGTGAAACGTGCAGTAAGGAACTTGTTTCATGCAGAATTGGATCTGAATAGTATAGATTTTTGCTGAGGTGGATATTCCATAGAGCAATATTTAAAACGGATAATCAAGCAAGGAAATAGCTACCATTTTGTATTTGGACAGACATAGTATAACTTCCTGGCTTTAAAGGGCGTCAGCAGGTGGGAATAAAATTCTGTATCAGACTTGTTAAAGTTTTATGTCTGACGTCTTATTAAAATCAAAATTGAACTACATGAAAAGTAAGAATTGAACGATGAGAATTAAGCAGAATGTATGCTAATAAAAAATGCTAGATAACAATGCGAGTACAATGGGTTTATCAGTGAGCTAAGTTGTCTATTGTTCTATCAATTCATTAGGGATATTCTAAGTAAATACTCCAAAGAAAAGAAGATGTTCTTATAGTATGGGGTAGTCTGAAAAGCTGATACTATTGTGTAAGTAGGCTATACTGGGTGCATCAGATAAATACAGAGGTCCCCAGACATATCTCGCCATCGGAGTCAGGTGTCACACCTGCCCATGATCAATGCCATGACTGTCACCTAAATATTCGAATATACAAATTCTTTTCTCTTGTTTTGGTTGCCACTATCGAGTTGATTGTCTTGCAACAGGCTCCTGTGCTGGTTTTGATAGTTAAATTTGTATTGTCTGTCAGCTTTTCATCGAATGCTGCTGATGCTGATGATGAAGTTACAGCAATTGAACTCTCGGGGTCCATCTGTTCTAGGTCTTTTCTGTCTTCTGAAATTCTTCCTTCAATTTTATTGGAATTGAATGTGTGACACTGGTGATAGCCTGGTGGTCCAAACTGTGAGAAGTGGCTTGATGCCGTGTATATTTCGACAAAGTTTTCTATGGTTTTTCTCAGTGACTATCCAGAATGAGGCCTGTGTAGTATCAGGAATGTCATTGAAACCTGGTTTCCACTCTGGGTTATTATCCACTGTAAACCAAACGGATTAGCAGCTTTTATAGCAAATAATAGGTGATTTAGATAGTTTGAGATGTATGGCTTTCTTATTAGCAAGGTCTGCTGCACATTTTACTGTGATCATAGGTGGCTGGAAAATTTGATGGAGGCGAGAGTTGATACGTCTATTGAAGGATAGCTCCACTGGAGAAGGTAAGTCCTTATCAATTGTTGTGTCATGATTAGATAGCACTGCTCTGGTTATCTAAGCACCCAACGTAGCTGCCTTAAAGATCCTCCTAATTGTTTGGATCAGTCTCTCAAGACGGCTATTGTCCTGATGAAGATATGGGCTTGACCATGTATGCTCGATTTCAAGATGTTCACAAAATGCTAGGAATTTTTTTGAGCAAAACCGCAGGTCCATTGTCTGTAATAAGACGTTCTGGTATGTCGAACCCCGAAAGGAATGTTTGAAGTAAATATTGCAACATACCCATATTGCAACAGGGTCTCGGACCTCTGGAGGTCAATGATGAAGAAGCCGGAGCAAGAGTCAAGTATGACCATAATAGGCCTGCCTTCAAAACCCATGAATTACATTTCCTAGATTTCAAGTGGTTTAGTGGCTAACATTTGATACTTGGGTTTACGAACTTTCTTGTTGCCAACACGTTGCGCAGATACTTTTGTCAAATCACTTTGCATATTTAGGCCAATACATTGTACGGTGAACTCTTAGTAGCATTGCAGAAATAATCTGATGACCATCATTTAAACGTTCAGGTGTTCTACTTTTAAAAGCTACCGGTACCACATCACGACATCTCTTCATCTCAAGCTCATCCGGGATAACAATCTCATCATGAAAGTACCAATAAGATTTTAATCCTCACTTAAGCCTTGCCTGTTTTCTGGCCAGCCATTGGTTATTAACTTACTAAGGGCTGAACGTACAAGATTCTGTATGGTGTCATGTTGACGCTTAGCAAAGTGTTTTGGATGGATCTTCAAGACTTTGCTATGGTTACATCAAGATCAGGTATTGTTTGCTCTTGATGTGGTTTGATTAGCCTTGATAGTGTGTCCGCTAGCAATACAGTTTCAAACCACACATATTTAATACTTAAATCATTAAATCATTATCATAAACTATAAGTAGAAGTAAAATCTGTTGGATACACGGAGGTGCAAGGCTAATTGTCTTCTCAAAGATTGTTTGCAAAGGTTTGTGGTCTATGTGTTGTCAAAGTGTATTTCAATGACAATTATGTAGGTATGTAGTCTTTCGTATGCAAAAAGGACTGCAAAAAGCTCTAATTCAATATTTGGATAATTTGTTTCAGCTGTGAACAGTGACTTGCTTAGGAATCTAGCAGGGTGTCCATTTTGCAAACGTAAGGCGCAAAGCCCTTCGAGTAATGCATCTGCTTCCATGACGACTGCCTTCTTTACATTAAAATTCAAATGTTTGGTGACATGGGTTGGGCATTTTGAATGTCACATTGGCCAGATTTGGAATAAAATTTGACATGAAGTTGGTTGAGTCCAGATAAATCTTCATCTTTAAAATGGCTTGTACTTTTCCAAGACATCATTATGTGATGCGAAAAGCCCAAATTAGTTTATCTTGGTCTTCTATTGCAAATTTCTCAGGGTTAAACTTCATGCCGCCTGCAATGTCTGCATTCATTGAAACCTCGTACCTTAAAATCATCTGCACAAGGAAAATTTACAGCTACTCCTGCTAGGGCTTTGTCCATTCGGGTGCAGAGGAGCTCAGCTGATACAGAATGTCCGATGGGTAAACACACACAAAAACTTTTTTTAATGGAATGTTAAAGACAGTGAGTAACTGATTTTCTAGAACCAATTTCCCTGTCCAGTAACCACTATTTGCATCCAGTGTAGAAAAATATTTGCCATTTGTATGTCTTCTCAAGAAATTGTTTGATAGATGTTTCCAACAAGTGCCTTATTTAAATTTCTTGGATCTAGACAAGTCGCATCTATCCACTTTTCTTTATGACAGCAACAAGTTTGTGTACTTATTCAGTTGTTTCTGGACAGGGTCGCATGTTTCCTTGGTCTCCCAGTTTATGTAGTTCGTTTTTTTAACTTTGGAGACACACTTAAAAGATCTGAGAGTGGTATCAATTGCACTGACGTAACATCTGGCATAAGTTTGAGTTCCACCTCACCTTTAATCAGGCCCGATATGGTGTATCCTTGAATATGTCCTTGAAGTTCTGTAGCAGAAAACACCAGTTGTTGCTCAGTAATACAGTTGATGCAATGAACGGCTTAATTTGCATTTCAAGTAGCTATAATAGGCAATCCGCCTTGTGGGAGTGAAAATTCACGAAAGCAAAACGTGTCATAGTAAACTGTTTTTGAAACTAGTATTGTTCAGGGGGGAATTCTTGCTTAATGTCGTATATATTTCCTTGGTAGTACTAATGGTAAAGAAGGCCTTGTTCGTCGATTCTGTTTATGTGTGATTGGGACACATGCTTTTTAAGATTTTGTTACGATAACTACCATATTTTGTTAACTCTAGTCTTAGCACAGGCGCGTTCGTATGATATACACAGTCAGGTTGTTTTTGTAAATGAGGCGATGGCCTTGGGCGATCCTGCGCAGAAACGCTTCGCTTTGCAAAAGGGGATGTCCGTGTCAACCTCGCTATCACCAAAGTTTCCATCATCTGTTGTTGAGCATGTTTGAGGTAAGATGGCGACACGTAAACGATCAGCGGCGGGTAAGTTATTTTTGCATCGTACAGTACCTATATTTTGTTCATGAGGTAATGTGAAGGGGAAATGAAGACCTACTGGGTTCGTAGTGTTTAATCGTTTACCAATGGCTTGCCTTACAAAAGTAAACGATCGTGGATTCTAAAAAGGCGGGAAAAAATTGCCAACAAAAATAGGCTTGATGTGTTCACTGTTGAATAGGCTTTCACTCAAGACGATGCGGATGTCAGGGAGTAAGATGTGCAGTGCCTTACCTTAAACTTATGGTGTTTTTTTTATGATTCGTCTAGCTCCTCTTATCAATTGGTCCTGAGATTTAATGACATCACTTTAGCTAAACCTCCTTCTTAAAGGAACCCTTACCCTTCAAATATTAAATATCGACGCCCCGGTATGATGTGGGTTGTCCTAAAATCTTTACTCAGTCCACAAAAAGGTTCTGCAATTGATGATTCCTACGCCCATTTCATCGACGAGAACCCAGCTACGTGACTTTAATTCATTAGGACAGATTTACGTTTATTTAGTCTTGTCAAGGAAGTTCACTGTCAATATTATGATCCCGACGCTAGTGTTTCATGGACCCCCTCCTCTCTACGAGAATCGGGATATACTTATTTTCAAGCTAAAATATGTACGGCAATCGATTCTGCAGCATTTCTGTCACACATGAACATGAAAAAAAGAAATATATTTAATTAATCATCTGATACTAAAAGCGATTTTCATGCCCACCTTACTACGTACAATTCAGTGGCGATATGATGCCAGAAGTGATAACAAAGGGACTCGTGGAACCTTTGTTCGAAAATGGTAACTTTTCTAAATATAGATATAATTGTGGATATGGAGGAATCTAACATTGGGGAATGAAGTAGGATATGTTGTTTTCTCACTTTGACATAAATCGATTCAAGTTATATTAAGTTGCTAGCTTGCTACTATGTTGCAAATAATCGGAAAGTGTGATATTTACCATAGTGGCCCAAGATTGTACAGAATGCCATTGAACCATCAACAGGAAAATGTGAAATATGACCTTCACAATCCAACTGACCTATAGATGATGATGGATCCTCGATGTAGGCTGTCAGGCTTCTCTTTCAGAGCACTGATATAGAACTCTCTTACAATGAAGAAGCAGCAGACTTATGTTTGATGTGTGTTTTGTGAATGACAAAGATCAGAGACATCAGTAATGTGATAGAAAGGAAGTAAAACCTTCTTATCTTTTGAAAAAAGTTGCTGTACAAGAAAATTGAATGCATTTGAAACAAGAATGGCCAATTGTTGACTACCTCATACTAATACCATGCAGATGAGTGCATGGCATTTCAAGTGACTTCCAGGTTAAAAATTTTCATTGCTTTCCCATCTACAAACTGAAAAGTGTTTAAGGCAGAGGTAATCAATAAAATGAAGTATGGATAGGTTATGGATCTTAATGTATGCTTTATTGAAGATATACTACCAGCAACTTCATGCTCATACAACAATGACTCAGATGCAAATGTTTAGTAGGTAGAAGACTCATGGATGGACCTGAATACTCCTCAAAATATAATAAATCTATGTTAAAATATATCTTCAATAGGATCTTACAGAAATAGACAGCATGGAATAAATCTAGTTAATGTAAATGTCTATCCTACTTTTGGTGGGCTTAAAGCTTAAACAGCAAGTTATGCTTATCAGGCACAAAAAGTCTCTTTGAATTAACATAACTTATATAGCCGATAATTATTTTCAAGGAATTGCTAGGTTGCACAAGATACAGGGCCAGAATAGTTAAGACATAAAGTATCTCAACTGGCATCTTCATTATCACGGTCCCATTGCTCAATCATCCACATGAATGTAAAAGCAGAACTTTTCGTTCAGATCCCATATCAGACTTAAGAGCATATATGTAAGATGATTGGAATATGAACAGAAAAGAAAATTAATGCTTCAGAAGATAGTGGAAGGCTATTATTGTCAAACACTCTGGAAGGGTACAACACCAAGAAGAAGAAGAATCCCATTCCTTACAGGTTTAACGGAATTATGTTGTGATATATACTATAGGTCCTTGTTATGGCATTAAACTTTATCAAGGTCACAAGGGGATGTTTTGCATTGGTCTGGTAAGCATCAACCAACATCTTAAAAAATGTGCAGAAATGATTGGCACCCAAACTATTAATGGGAGTCAATCAGTGGTATGAAACCAATCAGGTCTGTTGGGATACTTTATCTACAGCTGGGGATCATTGTAAATTTGACAAAACTAGTAAGTGATAGTCAATGATGGGCACACATCACTTTTAGGTTAGCTTGAGTATTGTGAACTTGGAAGATAATGGCAACCTATCATGTTTCACTTGCCTAAACACTTGAATGACAGAAGAAATCATGAATGATCATGCTCTGAGAGTGGATGGTTTTGTTGGTATTATCAGCTTGTACAAAGATCGGCAGTGTCAATGAGATTGAGGAAAAGTACAACTGAAAGGTTTGATGTCAAAAAGGATGTAAGTAAAGGCTACATGTTGTCTCAATCACTATTCAATATGTATATAGAAGGTATCATGAGATGAGTACAGCACAGTGACAGAGCTGCACTCTTTGGCCCATTGAGAGTAGGAGCAAGTTTGATGGGTGATCTCAGATGTGCTGATGATGCAGCATTGAGAAGCTATGTAATAATTATGGAAAAGTACATTGAGACACAAGGACTAAAAGGATCCAACTTAACAGGAATAAAGAAGTTGAAAAAGAAGACATAGACAGCAATGGTTCTAGTCTGGAGGAAGTCAATCATTTCATGTATCTCAGAGTTAGGACAGACAGTAATGAGGGCAAACACAACAACGATTGTGGTTAATTGGCTATGCATCTCAATGCTGTTAAGAAAATGAAGAAATATTGCAAGGTCAGTACAAACAATGAAGGTCACTACACTTCAACTCCAATAGTTCCTGTAGCTATAGCAGGGTATTGTATCTGCATGGTGAATTTCGTATAGATGTGAGTTTCAGGGAAAGTAATGTTGGTTAGTTCCTTAAGGATGGGGAAGGTGTCGTTGATATAAGGATGAACGTATTGATACATAATTAGATTTATATTGAGCTATAGGTGAAGTTTTTTGATACTTTTCTGTCAAAATTTGTAACTATGATTCCACTGTACATAGATGTTGCCCAAGAAAGTGGAAATAAAAGGCAAAAATCATCAGGAAACTTAGTATGGGAATGGGAAGATGATGGCAATACATGGAAAACGTATCCAAGTCATATATCAGACCAGATATCAGATGCAATGAAGGAAGGGCATCCCAAGTGTACTTTTGTTATTGGCAACACCAAATACAATGCAGTCTTTGGGACTATGACACAGAAGAATGTAAAGACATCCTGGGATAGAAGGATAAGACTCAGAGATACTGCAGACTCCAATGTGAAAATAGATGGTAAGACCTGATTATTAATAGTATATATACTAGAGTTTTTATCCTTTTTTATATGTTTGTTCCCTCATTTATAAGACATTTACTAGACCTTTATGAATAAAATGGTATTTTATTATAGATAGACATTGCAACCTCAGTATGCATTAAATGTTTGGCAGTCAATTTTCGATCAAAAGTCATGAATGAGGTAATTAGTATCGTCTTGCTCTTTATTATAGTTTGTATTTTCAACTGAGGGAACTTTAGTTTATCAGCTATAGCATATGTGTTACCAGGTAAACTCTGACTAGATCGTGGACAGAAATTTCAGCCCCCCTGAACTGATCTGCTATAATTTCTGAATTGATTGATGCTTATATGCAGTATTTAACATTCATAAGCCTTTCAGCAGTAAATACCTTATTCTCGTCCATTTTGTTGAGTCAATTTTTATATGTGATGTAGAGGATTATATGTTTTACTTGATCATGTATGCCACCAATCACTATTGTCTATCTCATTTACTTTGTATGTCTTTTCAGACTGTTCATTGCTGAATAAAAACCTTGTGAAGTAAACAGATCCTAGTCCCATTTATAATGATGTAAAATTTTGTATTGATATCTATTCTAGTAAAAAGTATCATCGCTTAGCTGAGAGTTTTTTAGTTATCTCAGTCATTTTCATCATATTTTGCATTAAGTGCAGAAATTGTTTTTACATATCATATTATTTGTTTTGCCATGGCCTTGTCACCACACATCATGCATTATAGGCTTTGTAAACTGCTGGGATTTACAGCAACGGGGTTTTTGTTTCACTGTAGAGTGGCAATTTCTTGGTGCAAATGGGAAATGGGAGAGCTATGATGATGTTGGAAATGAACGTTTACATGCTGGACAGTTACTTGACTTGAAGAAAGTGTCATTTAAAGTCAAGGGAAATACCTTTGAAGTAGATATAGCTAAAGGAATACAGACAAACAAAGCAACCAAGACAACTAGAAAGATTTGCAAGGCAGGCTCACACCAAAATGGTATGGATTCTGTATTGTTGATAACTAGATACAATTTATATCTATAGGAATTGCCTGACATGAGTGTTGAGTTGCAGGTGCTAAAAACCATCATTAGTATTAGAATCCATTGCAAGTATTGGACTAGTTATAAGAGTCAGCAATAGCATACTCCTAGCATTATATTACTTAAATCAAGGGAAATAGGGTGATTTATTGACTTTGAATGGGAGTGATAAGTGGTACAGTAATGTACAGTGGAGAGGGAGCTGTGTTACAGGAACTGTGCTATGGAATAAGGGAGAGATGGTTGTGTTGCTAACCACGTGTTGACTATCAGACAATTATATTTGTTGATATGAAGTTACCAATGACAGCTGCTGTGGTTCTTGTTGATAAAATTCCTTGAATCATTTAGCCTTATGATTTGTGAATTGCTTTGATGCTTCAAAATGTTGAAGTTATGGAATAGTTGCACATTAATGACAAATGCCTGGAAACACTTAAATAGTCTTAGCGCTAGCAGTTTATGTTTCTCAAATTTTTCTTAGAGCACATAATATCAAAAAGGGTGGAACTATATTTAAGTTTATATGTACTGTATACCCTATTCAAGTGGAAAACTATTAAGAATACATCTTTTTGTGTAAAGGTGTGCTTTTACACAAGTTATAAAGGCACTGCTTCTAGAGGTGAATGGGAGCAGTTAATAACATCAGTTGCAAAGCTTGGGCATGGGAATGGGCAGCTGTGGCAGTTGATGCATACAAACCTGTGGCTGTTCTACATGGGCATCTGTAGCATTTCTTGAGTATATATTCATGGAATTTTTGACATTGTATTCTGTGAGAGTTTGCTATTCAATATTTATTTATTTATTAGTTATTTCTGTTACTCTGCAGAATTTTTAAAACACAACTGATGTAGGATCAAAGTTTGGCATGGTAGTTGTGTCAGCGCTACCTAAACTGAGGCCTTACATTTACCCCTTTCTTTATATAAAATAGATAAAATTAAATGAGAATGGGACACTTTTTATTTCAATGCCATTCATACCTTGTCTGCTAGCATTCCTGCCAAGTATAGTAAAGTAGATTTGCCAGTTTAAAGTGTGTAGTTATGTGAAGTAATGCAAATGGCTTGAAATGGCTACCATAATAGGTAGACATTTGCAATTTTGTGCTCTTGCAACTCCTCTTCATATTTTATTCATAAGCCAAGTGAAGATTGCCAAGAGGATTCTTGTATAATGTTTTGAATTAACAACCCAATCACTCTGCACGTATGAAAACCACAACCTTTGGCTCATGTAACTTTCACTTGGTGAAGTGCATTTTGGAAGGATATCAAAGGCAGTTTGATGGGAGATGTTTTTAAGCATTTATCGACCATCAGTCAACTTTATGAAGTGTTTGTTCTTCTCGTTTTTCTTTCAACTGACATTGAAGATATTTAAACTTTGATCAATCCCATTTTCTGACGACCATTCTCATGACAAAGAGTATGAAATACCTTGTATAAGTTGTCTGAATCAAAGAAGTTAAATTTAAACAGTTGTGGTAGAGGACATGGGACAAGCAAATCCTCCAGTGATGTACACTATCATATTTGGCAATTGAAGATGACGATGTCAGTTAATTTGAGAGAACACTAGTACTGGTCAGGCAAACATACAGGTGAGGTGTTCTTACACTGGAAAATGGTTTATAACAGGGCTTTCATGACCCGTTCAATAAAACATGATCATTGGTAATCATTCTATCTTGCAAAGTAGGCCAATTTGGAACTTTGGTTTGCTAGGGAACAAAATTGTGGTTTTTGATGAAGTTAACTGGATTGTAAGTTTTCTTTTGTGCTTTTTTCTCTTGCAATTTCATATCATATCCTACTATTTATTACAATACCGAAGTATCCTCTCCAACTAACAAGTTATTTTCTGATCAAAGGAACATCAAATGTGGCTACTTCTTCAACACATACCAGCAGTGCAACTGTTACCACGAAACCTAAGAAAATGAAAGTTGAGAGCTCAAGTGAAGGCGATGCCATCAAACCAGAACCCGGTATTTAAATGCTACTGTGTTGTGTATTATTTAATAGTGTAATACTGGTACAGGGTTAGAGGATGTTCCTGTTAAAATGTCTTGAAAGTAGTGGGGTCTTCTTAGCTTGTTCAAAACTTAGTTCTTAAACCGGTCTGTTTTGCTTGTTCATGTAAGCACGATTTATTCATAGAACATAAGCTGTTCTGCTTTACATTACATTTTGCAGTGCATTAAAACTAGTGGGGTCTTCTTAGCACGTTCAAAACTTAATTCTTAAACCTGTCTGTTTTGCTTGTTCCTATAAGCGCAATTTATTTATTGAACCTAAGCTGTTCTGCTTTTATTTTGATACATAACTTTTAAGCATAAGGTTTCCTGTGAGGGCATTTTAGGTAACAGTGATCCTGGCATTTGTTTCTCTGATTTATGCCTTTTTAGATACTGTGGTAAAAGCAATATCCTTCAAAGGGAAGGCACCTGTAGATGAAGAATGCCCATCAAGAAACAAGGTATAATTGTACTTAATCATTTATTTGAAAAAGTTTTCTGTAGATTGCTGAGAAGTAGTGTAACTTTGTTTGCATTTTATCAGTCCTAATTGTCATTGTAAAGCAGCACATTCTAGAGACAATTGCAAGACCGCTCAATGTATTAGCCCAAATTGATTATTAGAGGTGGACATCTTTGACCAACTCACTAGTTTGCTATTAAATGAAAAATAGGCCACCACTCGTGTCAGATTTCAGTGGGGAATGCCATGAGCCCTCCTTATGCTAATTAAAGTTTAATTTTAGTCTCTTATTTCATGCCTTGCACTGGAAGTGAGAGTGTGTGTTTGAGGATAAGCTTCATACATAAATGATATATTCCCTGGTGTGGGCAGACTACTGCATACAAAGTTAGTTCTAATTTTACTGTGAAAAAGCAATAAACATTGCACCTTCACATACAAAATTTTTAGAATCAGACAACTTTTTTTATCATTATCTATTGCGTTTCATAGAGTTTCAAGTCCACATCTCCCTTATTTGATTTAACACACTTGCTTATCCCATGATATGGCTTCTTCAGGTGGTGAGCGATTGAGTAGCTTACTCCAACTAAACTAGTTCTAGCAGCCTTAAGTCAGTTGCTGCTTAGATATAAAGTTTGTACTATTTCTCTTAGCAGTTTAAGATGTAATCACCACCCTTTGCAAAGTACGAAACGTAAGCTGTGAATGAACCTCTCGTTTTTGGGTGAGGGGAAAGAACTCTTGTTGCATCGAAATTTGACTTCAGCAATTTAGTCGTTTCCTTTCATTTGAATCTTTAATGTTATTAAATTTGGTGCAAATAGAGAGATGGTTTTTCCTTATCATGTTTATGCAGAACAAGCCTGGAAATTCATGGCTTCTGTTTCCAATAAGTGCACCCACAGCTGTATGTGAATCACAGTTAACTGGATCCACAACCTTCTATATGGTTGAGAAACATCTCTCGTAAGGAGATACAAGGAGATTCCTCAACGTAAATTAAGGAATGTTGAAATACACGGAGTGCTGTAATTCCAATTTTAAGTAACAGGTTTTATGTGGTAGCAATATTTAACAATCAAATATTTAGTCGATGACTATCCATATGCTTGTGTATTTATTCTTACAGTTACTGTAATGGATAGTTGGAGTGTGACATGTATGTGTAATTCAATTACTGATTTGCTTCACTTAAATACAGCTTGGGTAAAATACACATTAGTGGTGTAGTGGTAGAGTGCGAGACTCACACTCCAAGGGCCATGAGTTCGATCCCACCCCGAGCTTGCCTGCCATGGTCCTGTCTCTGTGATCTGCTGTCGTGAAGTAGGAAACTATGTTGTGAGAGATAGGACAAAGGGGGGACTGCATACATGAATAGCATGAATAGCAAACATAAATAGCATGAAAAGCATGAATAGTAGACATAAATAGATTGTCGTCCGAAGGGGAAAAGTAATCCGTTCCTAGTAGTGACTTTCGCCTTGAACAGGGTGAAAACAATTAAAAAATGTTGAAAAGTTATTGACTAGTGAACTGATTTTCAGAAAGCAGTAAGTGGCCAATCTATAACTGTTAAACATTAACTAGTCGATGCTCCCATGGGATTTTGTAGTAGACTAGTAGTGGAGAGTCCTGCAGGTTATAGTATCTCACAGGTCTCCAATACCTCCCCCCCCCCCACACCCACTATTAACATTTCAGATTTGGTTCACGGCATCTCTCTTATTCTGACTGTGAGGGTCTTCAATCCTGCAGTTGCGTATGCAAAAGTGGAAGTCAGTAGTCTTTTATTGCTCATTCAAGTTTACGTTTATACACAGATCTCTAATTTCAGGTTTGTTGTGAAATAAGTTTACTACGGTAAGAAAAATTTAAAAACACCCTTGCCAATTATTTCTTGCAACATATTTACCTTGCCAAAGAAGTAGGGTATCTAAACTAGTCGCCTAGTATTCAGTGTTAAAACTTAACAGAGACTTTACGTCTTGGTGATCTGGAAACAACAAATATGATAGACTAGATTTTTTCAGATCTTTTTCATGTATGATGAAAACTGCTGTACTGATACGGTGGTGGGCAGTATTCCTTTCTTTCCTGTATTTTAGGCTTTTCTTATGCTTAATGGCATGTGTATAGCATTGAAATGGTTTTTGTAAATCAATGCATGTTGCATGGAGTCGTAAATTAGTCTATCAAGTTTATTTAATTTTCCAGTGACTGTTAGAGGTAATATTGGCAATCTTATCACTTGTAAAGGTAATTTTCAATTCTGACTTATTTATCTTTCCTTCCTCATTTTTTCTCCATGCATGTAAACTCCATCAGTATCATGTGTACACTGAAGGTGGAGATATATGGGACGCAATGTTAAACCAGGTTAGCTGTAAATATATTATCAAAATAGTCACACCGGAATATGAAGAATAGCCGTAGTCTTACGCAGCCTGTTCAATTAAGCAATTCGGAGGGAAAGTGTGTGGCGTTATGATTTTGAAAATGTTTGAAATATGGAATATATACTCAGCGTTCATGTTGCACAAAATTGAGAGCGTTGCCCTTTCCCAACAACGAGATAGTAGTTTTTAAAGTTTTAAATCTCTAAGGAAACCTTATTATTCAATGCTGGTTCCCAACGTAAGGAACCAAGAAAAATTAACAGGGTTTTGATCAGAATTTTTGAAACTATAACACTATATACACTACAGGTCTGGTATTTTGCAAAACAGCTTATTCCAGGGTTGCTTTAAGATATCTGGAGTCAAATCTTACTATTTCCAAAACCTTTGATTTGTGACGTCATCACTTTTCCTCCGCATTTATTTTCTTTACCTAAGCATTGCTATGGAGATTGTAGCATACTATTTTGGAATTTTCATGTTTTTACCTACTCACTTGTATTCAAATATTTCATACATTTCAGACTTGTGTAACAAATGTATCCAAACTCGAAAACTCGAACCACAGTGATAGCTAGTCAATCGGAGGTTTTCGCCTGATTTTTGTAAAACCGTGTTCTTCTTACGAATGCATATTCAAAACCAAAGTATTTTAAGTAAGTAGTTTCTCATGTTAGATTGTGCAAATAGATTCCACCAGACACAAAAGATACCTACTAATAGATAAACTGTCAGCTCGGAAAGCAAACACTACTTATACCATGTCTCACAGTAGCTGGTATTCACACAGTCACGTTATGTAAAGCAATGGCCATGAAACATGGCCTGCCAAGGTTGAAGACTGTCAAAGAATACATCGAAATGAGATGGCGATGATGCATTGGATGTGTGGTGCCTCACTAAAAGACAGATTTTCCTGTGAGGAACGTAGGGCCCATGGGCTAGGTCTTGATAGATGAAGTTGATTCGGTCCGCGTTCCACTTTGGAAGAACTAATAAAATAAAAGTTACACTTTTCAATTCATAATAAAAGCTAGTCACTAGTTATACGTCATGTGTCAGTGCTTGTAGCAACAATATTTCATTTAATTTATTTATCGTTATCATTATAGAAGTACATGTCAACGTTGTGCATTTGGTGTCGCTCAAGGAAATACCAAGGCCTTGCTTTCGCCACCCCTGCATTAGACTATTTATATTGTGAAACTTTGGCATCTTCAGGGTGTGAAATTTTACTCTTACGTGAACGCACATTTGGATACTTTTAAATTACTCAATTATGTCACTTTGTCATACAGTTTTCAAGTACGGATCACTGTCACCCGGCGTGATGAACTTGCCGGTCGATATCAATCGTACAGTGATTTATCTGCGATTGTGAAGCTATACCGCTCTATACATTTTCTTTCATCTCTGTAGACTAATCTAAAGAATAACAATAACAAGTACTACTTACTTCAACTTCTCGAGAATAACAGTTCCAAGAACTATGCTGTGTGGTTCAGGTGGGGTAGAGTTGGCAAGACAGGACAGAACAGCCTATTCCCGTTTGGTAACGATATTCAAGAAGCAAAAGATACATTCATGAAGAAGTAAGTGTAATTTTGTTTAAATGTATAGTATTTCAGAATCTTCCTATCAAAGTTTCTTTTTGTACCGTCGATTCTGTTGGGAAGAAAGGGAGATCGATGATTTGTGAGTTGACATTTCGTCTAAGTGGTTATTATTCACAGTCTCAGGGCTTTATTTTGTTGTTGTGTGAATGTGTGTGTGTTGTTGTTGTTGGGGTTTTTTTTGGGGGGGGGGGGGGGCAGGGGTATCTTGGGGGTGTAAATTGCTGCAAAGGGAATATCGGGCCAAGTAA
>JAAAKL020004454.1:0-20942 GCA_010016065.2 Carybdea cf. marsupialis auct. non (Linnaeus, 1758) | reverse complement strand
TTGGTTAAATTACCGGTAGTTTCAATCTCGGAACGAGGCTGGGTTAGATCGGTAGTGCTTAGGTAAGCGCTACTACATTATTTTCATATTAGTTATTGTTGTCCACTTCTTTCGTTTCTTCCTTAAGGCCTTCCCCCTCTTTCTGTTTGCTATTTCAAGCATATTCTTTCTCGTCCCTTTTTATCTCCATGATCAAGGCAATGGTGTAGCCATCTTTGAGGTCCGAGGAAGCGTCATAGAAATAGCCCCTTTTCATTTCTATGGGAAACGTTACCCCTTCCTAGCGCTCACATGCCTTCATGTAAACCTTTGTGACAGAGTACGCTAGATCACAGTTTTTAGAAATTCAATAAACTGTGGCAAAGACACAAAATACCAGACCAAAGTTATATTCACTGTCTCCCTATGCTTCGGAATAGAACTTGTCATGCGTGCGCAATCTACACCGCATGTGCATAGTCCGTTCCTTTGCGTCGACAGTCGCCATCTTGCTTATCACGAGGTAAGTGGTGAAACGAGATAAACAGAGAAACTGTGAAATTAAGCTGAACCAGTTAGAAAAATGGCTACACAAAGCCCTTCCATTGATGGAAGGGTACTTACAGATATGAAGGTTGCAGATTTGAAACTTGAATTGGAAAAAAGAGGACTGTCTAAAGGCGGTGTCAAAGCTGAACTCATCAAGCGCCTGGAGAAGGTGAGATGTTTGAAATGTGTCAACGGGGAATCTTTGATTCCTCGATGTCTTGCAACTAGTTATCCGTGGGTCTTCTTGCATTGTTATACATTTTACCCGGATCAAGACGAACGAATGTCAATGATGGCTGTTGATTATTGCAGAAGGTAACCGTAAAGGCCTGATTGAAATAGTTGACTGACGAGCCTGCCTCGCGGCGATGAAGTTTGTAGCCTGCACGTGTTTTTAGGTACCGGTATTGCCAACAGGAATAATCAGCATGGGAAAAGTTGCTTTTATTTATCACGGGGCGGAGCTTGGCATAACTTCTCGGTCAGTGAAAAGATCCTGTTCATGGATAACTTCTTGTTGCTACAGCGAAATTTAGATGACTGCTTTCAAGGGGAAATCAGAGGGACTTTTAGCGTAGATTTTGAAACCGATACATCTCGATATTTAGAAGATAGGCTTTACTCTGGAGAAAGATAGGCGTACCTAACTGGAAAATGTCGCCCAGGTCGTCAAATTGAGACAAGTTAGGGGTGTGGGACGGACCCCTACCCACTTTGCCTTGCCCCAGAAATGGTTAACATGAATTTGAGGAGGTCGGTGATTTCCAATTTATATATGCATATATTTACAGATAGATTTATGGAGTTATTTAGTTTGTCTATATTAACTGTAGTTTCATGTATAACTTCTTTAGAGTTTAGTTACAGGTACATTTTAGCAGCATACAACCAGGGTAGAGAGATATTGAGAACACTTCAAAAATGTGGAACGCAGATGATGATTATGTAATTCTTAGCATAATTGTCCGGTTAGCTGCAATAAATGTAGTAGACCTATCAATTTTAGATGGTATCACCTTTTACAGTGGTTTTGCAGAAGGTTTATTCATAAAAATTTAAGTAGCAGTAATGCCTACATTGACAATATCAGTTGATCACTTTATTATCAAGATCAATGTGGGAGGCCATTTTGATGGGTTCAGTGGATTTATGATAAGCAGATAAAGAACCTATATCAATATGTTTCTAGTTCCTGGCGCAAATAAACCTATTCAATGATTTCTGAAAGCCTCTTACATAATGTGTTCGATCAATTGGAATGCTGCAACTGTAATATTTTTTGGGGGGGGAGGGGGAGGGGGTAAAACATTTTTGTGATGACACCTAAGCCGGATTAATTCAAGGAATCTGTTGCAACCTACAGCAATGGCCTTGTCATTATCTGTGCTTAATGGTCTAATCCTCAAACAGCAAGTAGGTACTTTTTGAATGATTAAGAGGATGCAGGACCCAGTTTTTTTACCTCCAGAATTTTAATTAGGGTTAGTGTTGAGGAACTTCTTCATGTAAGAAGTAAATAAGGTATCAAGTGTAAATAGTGCAGTATATAGATGCTAGATTAGCTTGGCCTTGAACTGGTCTAGTTATTCATTAAGCGAAGCTACCACCTGCATAGTTTTATGACTGTCAAGATACTCATCTTATTTGAAGTTTGGAAACCCTTTTATAGTTCTTCAGTTATTTCTTTGAAATTATGATCTATTTAACAAAACTGCTATGAAAGAACATTGTCTGATTGTTATTGTCTTTTAAGCTTAAAGAAAAGTTAATGAGCTAATGGGTCATTTAGGTGTTAATTGTTCCCTTGTGAGTACGGGAAGAAAAAGTGTGGTTCTCTCAGCCAATCTATGTTTAGAATTCCAGAGATGTAGCCAAGTTTTAGAAATTGATAACAGAAAATATGAGATGTTTTCTATGGATATGATAATGGAGATTTCTGGCCTTGGTAGATTGATATATCTGGTAAATTAAGAGTGTATAGCTTTAAAGTTGCTATTTGAGGCAGGTATTTGAAGGCAGAAACCGGAACCAGTATTGACAAGGTTGATTATTGTAGGCAGCCACATGCTATTTTTTGCAAACAAAGTAACTAAGAAACCACAGAGCTTTAAACAGCCCGGTTTCCCTGTTATTTAGGATTTTACCAGCATTACTCTGAGGTCAGTCATAGAAATTGGTTACACAGTTTTAGAGATCAATGTGTATTTTTCTGTTGATGACGATGAAGTCATTGTTAAACACAGAAACCTCAGCTTGAAGCAAAGCAGATTTTTCTCTCTTGTCATGGGAGCGTTTGGGTATCATGTGAAGAAATATATGATTGGTCACCTTGAATCATCTGTAGTTATTATTGTCATAAAATATGTTTTCCAGGGAAAATTTAGGTACCTGCTCTGTTATAAATAATTATTAGTTGTACTACTGAAGGGTCTATTAGGATACATGATCCATTTCTTTGGGAGCCAGATGGGAAAATTGTTAAAATATGTTTGCCA
The DNA here is from genome assembly GCA_010016065.2 of Carybdea cf. marsupialis auct. non (Linnaeus, 1758). Lineage (NCBI taxonomy): Eukaryota > Metazoa > Cnidaria > Cubozoa > Carybdeida > Carybdeidae > Carybdea > Carybdea cf. marsupialis auct. non (Linnaeus, 1758). The sequence goes on along the minus strand of JAAAKL020004454.1, from coordinate 17,919 downwards.
AAAAATGTTAGTATCCAATGATAATGTTGGCAATGCATATAAAGAATGTGTGTACACAAGGGCCTTCACTATCCACATTTAGCTCTGTCAAGTGCGAGATTATCATCAGCTCTAACTGATTGAAGGCGAGTGATGAAACATTTTGTACTCTTCAGTAGCAGTCTAATTTATGAGGGGATATTTTTCAGTTAAGTTGCATTTATAGTGAACACCTCTAGAGAGGAATCATTACAGAAGCAAAGTCAGTTTTATCTTTTAAAGTTATTCCTGCCATTTGAAGGTATAGGGTGTTGTATGATTAAGTGATTTCGTGTAAAATGTAAACTATCTTGGCCTCTTACATTTGTGATTTTTAAAAATTTATATAGATTTTGTAAAGGTATTGTTATATTGTCCCTTATCCTATTTCTATTTTTAATGATAGCTTTCTTTTAGATTTTTAGATAGTTGTTTTTTGTTGGATTTTCTTTTGTATTTTGTTGTTTTATGATGGCAAAGTAAATGCATAAATGCGTGTGTACTGTATAACAACCATGGTTGAATATTTTTATAACCATGTATTGGAAAACTTGACTAACTGTTCATAGGACATGTCAGCTATGAGTTCTGGTCATTTTGTGAATGGCGACATAATTACCTTTTCCTAGGCTCTCAGTGGAGAAGAAACAGCCACTCCTGCAGAGGAAATGCCATCATCAGGACCAGTTACACCAGAATCCACCCCTACAACAGGAAGAGCCACTGCTAGAAAAACAGTGACAAGTGAGATAGCATCTTTCTCATATTTTGTGACAATTATTTATGATAGCATATTCCTGTGATTTCAGTTTTTAGTGTGTACAAATGTAGATTTATCTTGAGGGTTTAGAAACCTTTTGAACATTTTTTTCATAAAAGAAATGAAATGCTAGTTTCGACAAGAGACACTCTCAACAGCAGTAAACCTTTTTACACAAATCGGTCAGTAAAAGTGTTAGCTTGCTGTAGAGGTAAATATCACATTATACCTACAAGAAATTAAAATAAAATGAAAGATGAGATGACTTCTAGAAAAAGAAGTTTACTTGTATTCTATTTTTGTGAAGACCATTTTATTTCCGATCAGTGCTTTCCTCGAGTATATACCAGCCCATCTCCAATGTTTTTATTCAGAGACACGCTCATTGATGTGCCATAGCTCTCATGTAAAGAGACAAAAATATTAACCTCCATTATAAAGTGAAGACAAGTCAATTTATTTTGAAGTTTCTAGTCCAAGGCCACTTAATGTGTATGACTTTGAAGTAGGAGTCTATATGTAGGTAATTTTCTTGCAAAAAGAAGTTGCCATGTTTTGATTAGATTGTTCTGTTGATTTACTCTTCGAAAATTTGTGACTCCTGATTAGTTCCACAGCTTCCATACATCCATCTCAAATGGAACAATCTATCCATACATCGATCCATCTCTATTTTACCTTACTGGATCCCTGTTTTTATAATGTCTGAGGTGATGTGAATACTCTCCTTATGTTCCTGTTCGGACATGTCCATAGAAGTGAGACATAGTTCAAGTGGTGCCAGACAGTGGAGGTAGCAGGCAGATCCGGTAGAAGAAAGACCAAGGAAAACCTGGAATGAGCCCATGACTGAAGACCTTCGTGCCTGTGGCCTTACCATGGAAATAGCAAGAAATAGGGACAAGTGGCAAGGAAGGATGCAGTCAACCATAAGGCAGTCCAACCCCCTGTAAAGAGGAAAGATGGACGTTAAACTACATGATCTACACTATTCCACCTCTTCTCATGCTGTCTGCTATAGCCTTCCTTTGAGTCTTCTTTTGTCTCCCAATTGGTCTCTCTGAAGAACACCCATCCTTAATACACTCTTCCAAGTGTTTCCTTTCCACACCTCTATATATCTCTAAACCATCTTAACCTCCTCCTTTCCAACAGGTTGTTGATCTTTTCACACTACTTTTCTCTTTCACCACTGTACTGCTAACACCATCTCACAGGGTCGACTCCCACCATATACCTCAGTATTCTCTGGTCACATGTCAACCGTTTGCTCCACATGCTGCACCACGCTCAATGTTTGTGATCCGTACATTAGGGTGCAAGCACTGTATATCATACCACACCTGTACAGAGGAATACTGGCATTCTTAAACAGCTCAACCAGTTCTCTCCTCTTATTCCATGCTATAGAGGCCCTAGTCTTCTCTGACCACTGGATTCCTTCACTATCCAACAAATCTCCAAGATAGCAGAACTCAGTCACCTCCTCTATCACATCATCTACCCCAGTTTAATCTCATGATGATTTCTTAAATTAACAAATAATGTAGTGTTTTGTTGGTGTGTTCTTCTGACTTTAATAAAACTATTTACTCATTCTTTGTGTCTATTAGGAAGGAAATTAGCTGCCAAGATAGAATATGAGGTAAGATTACTCATTGATGCTACTTTTTGCTGCACTTCTCCAGTTACATGGTTAGAAACAGCCACCCAACATAGTCTTTGGCACTAAGTATGACAGCTTGGATGACAAATAGGTAAACCCTCAGCATTTTCCAGTGTCATACAGTCCACTTTACTAGTTGTGATTTAAATTTATGTTTGAGCCACCCAAACCTGTCATCCCATTCTACATGGAGTGTTGAGATATATGTTTTGACGTGGGGGCTCTTGGAGCCCCCTTCAATAAATGAAGATATTACAAGAAAAATACATGCCAAACAGCTGAAACTTGGGTGTATTGCTGTTCTGCCTCAGCAAAGGGTATTGATCTTAGTTCTTAGACAGGTAGGTGATCTTAGATCTTAGACAGGTAGGTGAAAAGTATAGAAAAAGGGAACTTTCTTTAACTTTAGTTAGGGTTGCCTCGAAGCAAGCCTTAGATTTTAACAAGAACATGCTAAAAATTGTCTCAAGGCATTTTAATGTTTTATCTGAAGTGGTTTGAGTTTTTTTTGCACCATTTTCTTGTTGATTTTTTTCTGAAATTCATCACCTTTGTCTACAAATGACAATTAATACCACACTTATTTTAAATCTTAGGTGATCCTACAAAATTTTTGTTTTTTCCTTCCTCCATTTAGTAATATTGTTTATAATATGCAGGTTATGCAGTGTATTTAGAAAATCTAATAGCTATAAGAATTTTAGTCTCATCAAGAATAAAATGGTTTGGTTCGGTGACTAAAACTTCAAAATTACCAAGAGATCAAACAGACACAGCTCTAAAACACAAGTATAAGATGTTGTTTTGCAGCAAGCTTTAAATGTGGGAAAAATTCCCCTTCCCATTATGAAAAAGTTAAATATCATGCCCACGTTTGTGAAGTGCTGCCTGATTTACCACAATTTATATCACTGTATTTTTTGTAGGTTGAAGCAGCTGACAATTCAAAACCAAGTTCACAAGATATCAAAGACTCAAATGCAGAAGGTATTATATTTTTCACTGATCGAACATATCATTGATTAAGGAAAATATAATTTTTAACATTGGATGTATAAACTTCTGACTGTATGACTCATTTAGAGTGAAAAATTATAAACAAGGATGCTCTAAGGTAACTACATCTGTACTGCAATTAATTAGGTTGCTTCTTCCACCCATCCCATATACATACCTACCCACTATTGTAGAGTCTTGGGTAACGGTTGATATTGGCCAGGTTATCAGATCTCCCAACTTCTTTCTAAATTCTTAAACTGCTCAGGTTAAGAAGCTATTCAGATGTCCAATTCAATACAGTATTCTAGGGTGTGGACTTGTGTGGTTTAAAATAGTCTTCATAGTTACGTCAGATTTCCATTGAGATTAGGGTGCTCACATCAAGGATGCTGGTTTTTTCCATATTACACATATATGTTTAGGGTTTGTTTATTCTTCAAATATTCATACCAGTCAACACCTATTATTTAGGATTATTGGTTGCAATGCATCAAGCCATATTGTAAAATATATAATATATCAGAATATAAACTAGGCAAAATGCTTAGTTTATACTCCAGGATATAGTGCATGTAGTTATTGGTAGACTCTTAATAACATTTCAGCTTTTTCATCTCAGTGTTTAAGAAACAATGGTGGTACTAAGGAAGATGTTGAAAACTTCATTAATAGTTGCTGCATTTTTAGGGTTACATACAATAAAAAGGAGTAAGGAAAAGTGTGTTGAGTAATAAATTGATAGATACCACTTCTAACACACCCTGGTGTAGGAATTGCCGTGAATCAAGGAAGGCAACCTTCACTTAGACCTTGTGGGATAAGAGACTATTTTAATATTTTGAAATTGTGGCTTGTTTAATCAGCATGTTTTTAGTCACTTATAAATATTTGGCCGTAGAAAGTGGATGATGGTTCTCAGAGAATGATCAGAGTACTGCCTCTACCACAACTTGGTATACACATGATAGAATTTGGTACAAATGATTGGAAATCTTAAAAACTTTTTTGAATTTGTATTTCTTGAGTTGGTGGGGTTCACTACTGTTATCTCTTTTAAGTTTCCTTTTGAAGCAAAACCTTGCAGAACTTTGCTTTTGAAAATATTCTAAAATTATATTTGACTGATGCTGTGGCCACCAAGTGTGAAAGGTGTCAATTACAACTTGTGTGGTTAACTGAAGCCATAAGCCACATTTCATTTTGTATTGATGTCTGGTTCATCATTCTTATTTCGGTGTAACAGTAAACAAGATACATGGTTTTAATTGTAAGCATCATTCATAATACTATTGTAAATACCTTCAAAATGGACCCATTTTTTCATTGAGACCACTTTATCATACATCCTTTGGTTTGTTTATGTTTGCAAATTGTTTACTACAAGTTACAATAATTAAGATATTCTCATGTAAACCAGGGGTCACCAAACTTTTTAAAAGGAAGCCACATCACCAAGAGAATTGCCAGGGAGGGACAAATACTTCCAGTAGACATGACTTGGCACGACTGTGATCATACCAGCAATCACACAGCATCCTTTTATCCTCACAACCTTTAACATGTTTTACTAAAGAACTGCTAAAACAAAGAATGCAAATGCAAGTGAGTACATGTTGTTCTCACATTGCAGGCTGAATCTGGCTGTAGTTTGGTGATCTCTGACTTAAGCCATTGCAATCAGGATATTCAAAGAACCATTTGCTTTTAATCTGTGACACGCAGCAGAGTGAAAGTAACTAAGGTGCTTCTAGCATTGTGCTGCAATATGAAGTGTGTAGAAGAATAAGAAAATTTTTTAATGGTCGTAGCAATTCTGATGAAAGTTATGATATTGCACACACTGATTGACCTGTAAAATGTACAGCTGTTAGTGAATCATACCTTGCCTTTAAAATGTAGTTTCTCTTTACCAGCCCTTTGACAGAACTGTAGATTGACTGTCCTGGACAGTCGGTAAATTTTGAAACAAATGGTATTTGTTTATTGCTTTCAAATGGTATTTTCTTTAAGTATAAACCTCTTATTGGCAGTCAGATGGAGATTTTGATTATCAGTATTTTGGTTAACAGTGCTTTGCAGAAGTAGAAGAAAAATGCTAAAAGAGGATTTGCTTGGGTGTTAGTTCTTTTAAATACTTTTGCGGAAACCTGTCCAACTTCTGAACATGACAGTATCACATAATGGCATTTTACTTTTCAGTTTCAAGGAGTGAATACCTAAAGTTGTGTATTTGGCATTTGGAATGCATGTGCAAGTAAGAAGGAATGGTATTCCTTGGCAGGTGACATTATCTGAAGGTTCAGTTTAAGCCTGCATACCTTCAGATGGCATACTTGCCAATTCATGACATCCATTTCCAACGCATTTCCGTGGTATCTGTATGTATTAACTCATTCTTAAAGCTTTGTCCTGAATATGTGCCATATTTTCTCAATCAGCCAAAAAGCAGATTTCTGAAGAGAATTCGAAGTTAGAAGAAGTCTCAACTGTGGAGCATGCATCAGAAGAAATAAATGACGTTGTGCCGTTGCCAACTAGTAGTGTTAATGAACTGGAAAGAACTTCAAATGTAGATGAATGTGTAGATAATGAACTTGTGCCACCTTCTGTAGACGACAAAGATGTAGTACATCAAGAATTAAATACCGAGTTTGATTCTAGAACTGAAGACTATGACAACAATTTAGAACAAAACAAGGTAGATAATACATCCCCACCTAGAGAAGCAACTGAAAGTGTTGATCAAGATGACAATGATAAACCTGAAATTAGTCCAGAAGCAATAAACGCTGAAGGTGCAAATCGAGTATTAACTGTAGTGCTGGATGATTTACAAGATGAGGAACTGGCAGAATTGAAAGATGGTTCAACAAGGGATGGAGATAAGCCAAAGGAAGAAGAAGCAGAGCCAACCGAAGATGTGATTTCTTTGGAACCAGAAACTGAAGATGCAGTAGAGATCAGGGATGAAACAGAAATAGAGGAACAGGATGCTGCTGCTGCTGCTGCTGAAGATGATGCCGTGGAAGTGGTTGTGCAAGACACAGGTGGTGAGAACAAGAATTCAGAACAAGATGCAACAGCTGGGGAAGAGGATGAAAATAGAGATCTATTGCAAGATGGAGATAGTTTGCAGATAGGAGGGGAGGATGACATGGAAGACGTTACAGAGGAAAGAGCAGAAATGGCAGTCAATTTCGCGGAAGAAGACGATCAGAAAATGGAAGATGAGCAGGAAGACTTGGATGAACCAGAGGGTGTAGAGCTACTTGACAATATGGAGGATGAAAACGATACCACAGAAGATGCAGTCTTGGAGGAATCAGAAGAGAAACAAGAACAGCAAGAGGTGTCCACAGCTGATGCAGAAAGGTTTGTTACCAGTATTGTTTGCTTTGCAACCTTGCAGAGGACCAGCTTTTGTGGCCTAACTGTATAAACTAGTAGTTTGTGTGATGTTCAGTGTGTCAATGGTTCACGGATCCCCTGATCACAAGTCTCACACAACGTTTTATGGGATATAAGCTGCAAATTTGGTCAGTACCCCATATCCCGTTATCCAACTTTCTTTTTATTTCATGGGTGTGTCGGCAGTTTTCTGTTCTACACCACTGGGTAGTGGTTCAACCAGTGGTCTTTGCAAATCCAATTTCCATCCAATGTTGACAATGATGCACAAACAAGATTTTGAAAATCCTGTTAGATTTCCTTCTCTCATTCTATCTAGCCCTTGTACTTTTTGTGGATTTTGCTTTGAACTGTGTTCTTTCTCACCGTTAAAGCGACCTATACGCATACTTCTTTCACTGAGCAAGCACCTTTCACTTGCCTTTTCCCTTTCCCACTACTTTTTTTCAAACCTTGTCAGTTAGACATGTTGCAAGGTACACCTTGTGCTTTTGCGCTTGACGTGGATACCAAACAATAGCAACTCGTGCTTTTTGCTGCAGCTGGTACCTGGGATCCAGGAACGAAGAACCACTCCAGATATTCTGGTGCTTCTTAAGGTCACTATTCATTATTGGCAAGTTCACAGACCGGATACTTAGCAATACGATGGCCGTGGTTTTGATATTGCAGTTAGGATATTGCAACTAGGATATTGCAGCATCCCTTTAAGTGATAATTTAAAAATAGATTTTTTTTCTATGATATCTGTACTGCTGGGTATTTGTATTGTGATGCCAACTTTATCCATGATTGGTAAAGTAGTTTGATGAAGTGTTATGAATTTTACCTGGAGACGTACATACATTTGGATAGACAAATGTTCTCTTATATACCAAGATATGAAATTTGATATCAAGGGTACATTTACCGTGTTCTGCTTCGGTGCATTTCCTCGCCCATGTGCAAAATACCCAACCAAACGTCTGTACACATTTTAGCATTAAGGTACTCGAAATCTCTTCAGGGTTCAGTACGATGATCAGATCACACCGGTATGATGCTCAAGAGCAACTATTAAGTGTCTACCAAGCTCAAAAACGCCGAGGTTGTAAATAGATTATAGTCCCATGCATACTTAGAGTCTGATTTTTCAAGTCTTGCTGTATCCTTATTAACAGTATTAAGACTGTATGATTTCCAAGCTTTCATACAAATGTTAAAATACTTCTCTTTTCAGTTGATCTTAGTTTTTAGTTGTTTAGTTTCTTGCTGTTAATAGTGGCTGCAAAAGTGTACGAACACCGATAAACTAGGTAACTAAAAAATTATGAGTTTCATGCAGGTGTCATCTAAACCGTTTGTACTGTTACTTGTCTATTGTAATGGCTCTGCTATTTCCTTCCATTGGCGATGCCAGTAAGTGTCTTCCAGGGCATAAAGGTTGATGCAAACTTCGTGTCAGGTATTAAATATACAATAGACTATCACGAGTGTTGTGTTGAAGAAAGAGGTGATACTTAACCATGGGAATATGTACTCTCACAACAAGACTTCCTTTGCCACCTTTATGAAAAGATGTTTATTTTTATTTTTGTACTCTTAAGTACTGAAGATCGGAAAGAATTCTTTCCGCCACAGCTTTTCAAGTTATAGAGACATGAATATTGCTTGGTACGCATTAGTGTTATTACAATGTATTTACCGGATAGGTTTTGAATATGGACATTATAAAAATTATCTATATATGTATCGTATTACTATTTGCTTTTTGATAAGTAAAGAAAGTGCTGTGCTTTTAATGATTTATATTTGCTCTCTATTGATTTCAACCTTTCAGTAGTCAGGAAGTTGGAGATGACACAGAACAAGCAAGTGATGATAAAGGTGCAACGGAAGAGGCTGACCATGTAGGGGACGTTTCAAGTGAAGTCCCTGTAGATGAAGAATTAGAAGAAGCTACCAAGGTTGAAGATAGTGAGGCCGATAAGGAAGATGAGGAGAAGAACAAGGAAACTGAATCTGCCAAAGATAGCGAAGAGAAGAAAGAATTGAGTAAGAGTCTGTGGATTAGTGGTCTATCATCAGTGACGCGAGCTGCAGATCTGAAGTCCAAGTTTAGCCCATATGGGAAGGTATGTAATTGACATGTATATATACATACAAGTAGTCATGAACTACATAGTATAGATCTCATAAGTCTACTAGATCTATTTAGTGCAATGGTAAAGTCTTTGCTTTCAGAGTGGGAGATCCTGGGTTCGAACCGGGCCAGCGCCCCAAGCACTTCATGTTTATGAGATCTATATATACATATTTATTAGAAGTGTTGCAGTCTTCAGAAGTCGTCTCACGCGTATATAACAACTAGTACCTGGTCTACGTTCTTCGCAATAGAGCTTTTATTGAATCACGATTATGAGAATTTGTCTTATTATTGGAAAGATTGAAAAAGTTGTGGCCAGAAGGACATAATGTGAATTCACAATTGTTGTCATCATGAGTGTCATTATTATGGCGATCAGCATCAGCGTCGTTATGATGGTGATTATCCTCATCTTCATAGTAAACGTAGTAACTATTATCATCAGGGGCAGTTTTTCCCCTTCACAGCTTCCTCAGGTTGTGGTATCTAGATAAAGTTTCGTTAAAGACATTGATTCCCCCTTGCGTTCGATCCAAGGCTGTAGTTGAAATCTTGCACTACCTGTACTGTAATTATACACAGACGCAGAGGTACGTAACAGCGGAAGTAGAGATATATTGTAGAGGTATATTGATCATCATCGTCATGATCGCGGTCTCCATCGCCGTCGTCATCATCATTGTCAGCACCCCTCATCCATATGAGGGTTGCACCATATTGATTTCTTGATGTGCAACCTTCAGTCCATCATTGTACTGCACATTGTTAATTATACTTCGTATTAGTCTACTCCATGATATCGTTTGACCAGATCTTTCTACCTTTTCTTCCATTGACGTTTCCGTTTTGACGAATGAGGTGACAAAAATATCACCGTTTACATGTAGAGATAGTTAGAAACGGGGCTATGAAGTTGTTATGTACAACTGTTGCTACTAGTTTAAAGGGACGCATTCCTTCACCACACTGAGAGCTTTTTCAATCTTGTTTTGACTTGTTTATTTGTTAATTTTAGTTGATGTATTGATTCATCTATTTAGGAAGCTTCTTAATTTGCATTTCTTGGCTTGCTTTTACTTTGGCTGTGAAATTTACCGCTTCCAGCACCCTTCCACCAAACTTCTGATACTTAGATAAGCGCCGTAGTGAAGTGTACTTGTTATACATTATAGACAGTGGTTCCTCGTAAAGCATTAGTGTCACTTAAAGGTGTATGGTTTTGCCAAGATATGTTGTGCTGCCTGTTTACGCTCATTTCTCATTTGTTTCTCTTTGTAGGTTGTTGGAGCGAAAGTGGTAACCAGTGCAAGATCGCCTGGTACTCATTGTTTTGGCTTCGTTACCATGTCGACTATCGAGGAGGCAACGATGTGTATTGAAAATTTGAACAAGACAGAGTTGTGTGACCGAGTTGTCACCGTTGAGAGGGTGAGTAAGATGTGAAGACAGATGTTGTTGTGATACACTAGATAATAGTTCTGGATACCATTTGAAGTATTGCTCATTCATTGCCGTTCTATTGTTGTAACAAAAGGTTCAGGCGCAAATAATTAGAAACTCGTGTCATGTCAGTCTTTCTGAAAGCAAGTGAAGAAGTTGAAGATCATGGTATTGCTGTCGTATTATTCTGTGCTACACTAAATTTTGTACCCTTTTGTATTAGCCAATTCCCATTCAGGAAAGTCGGACATTAATGACGATTCATACCCTTGTTTTTTGTAGGCAAAAACAGACCCAACTCCAAAGAAAACTGCAGAGAAAGCTAAACAAGGTAGGACAGATCCATATTTCTTATTGGCTTTTTTTCTTGAATTCTTCTCGTGGTTACCGGATTGCGGCGCCATTCTATATGGAAGGCATTTAATTTATGTCATTGGACCCTGATGTTCTTTTATCCCACAAGAGCATTATGACGATGACGACCTAAAGAAGACGTAGCATAATAGATTCACTGTAGATGTAGCATGCTTGATAGAAGGAGAATGATGAACGTCGTACCAGCTACGAGAGGCACATGTTTGACGTATTTCTCCTGTCGTTTGCCGAGAAAACTGAATAGAGACGTTAAAAGTCAGGTTTCCGAGAGCCCGCCTATACACCTTTTCGCCATGATTCCTTTTTTTCACTCAAGTGGAACCACTGTTCCAGTTTGAATGAGCTTAAACATTTCATATGAATCAACTTGTATTTTGATTGAAAGAGAAGGAACGTCACGCGCATTTAGTGAATTACGTAATCTTTGGTGTCGTTTGTAAGATGCCTTAAGCACTCCTTGAGATTGGGATGGCGATTTTGAGATTAAAGTTGATAGGTCAACTGTAACCAGATTTATTAGAATACCTTCTCCTGTCGCGTTGGGAAAATTCAAATGATTAGACTTATTTGAGAAACGCGCACCACACAGATAGACTCGTTCTGGAAGTTCCACCTAGAGAGCAACGATTTTGCAAAAGAAGTTGAGGATAGAGGATATTTATTTGGATAGAGGATATTTATTTGGTCAAATCTGCTAACTCATAACTAACTGGAACAATGTTATGCAATAGAATTGAATGTTTCAGTTGATGATATAATTTTCTGTTACATGAAGCTGATCTATCTGACTTGAAAGATATTGGTGCGAAATCGATATTGTAGTGCCAACATTACAATGATGCCTGTATACTTATCAGGAGGGACGATGAGAGATTGCCATCATTATAATAAAAGTACAGCGTACACAAGAACATGATGTGCACTTTAAAGTAGTACTTGTGAGCTGTAATTCACTTAACTAACTTTCTAAAATTATTATACTAATATTTTTGAGAAAATCCTTTTTCTGAAATATAACTATAATGATGAGATAAACTGTCACCATCTTGTATGATTAACCGCTTATAGAGATGGGGTGAACCCAGCCCTGGGTGAACCCCTCAGTAGACCCTTCCACCCGCAAATTGGCCTCCTCCGTCTCAGAAGGTTCGGTTTAAGACCAAAGATGAACAGCAGACATCAAATGAAGAAAGGATCCCGTTATCAGTTGAGTTTGTTTACTTTTGACGTACCTTTCTTAAAAGGGTTGACAAGTGCAAGCTTTTCTATTAACTTCGAGAAATATATCTATTTTTTGTAGCCGAGCGAAAGAAGGCAGACGAAAAGAGCGTCAGCAACACCAAGACGGTTCCCAAGTCGGGTAAAGCAGGTAGGAAGATGCTTCTGTTTTTGTTGAGTTATAAAGTGATGTGGTGCGGTTTTGTATCGGTCTTGAAGGTTACAGCAAAGAAAATCAACCCTGTTTGAAGAAGTATAATCAAGTACTTCGGTGTTTGGCTGTATTTGAATGTGAGAGAAGTCGGGGAATGGTTTATAAAAGTAAGACTGTCAGAAGTGTCATGCACCGTCCATATTGGCTTGTATATTTTTTTGTATATCCGATTGCCAAAATAGACGACTGTAGCCATTATGAATGCTTGAACTACTGCAAGCATTTCAAGGACTTGTATATGAAAGGTATGAAACGGCAATGACCCTTACTTTTTCAATACCCTCAGAAAAATTAGTGAAAATACGTAATTGAGAAGCTGAGGTGACTAAGTGGTTAAGGGCACCCGACTCTTAATGTTTGCGAGATTCAGAGGTTTGGCCCTGGTCCCGCCGTGATATCCATGATCTAGCTATGAGCTCTAATATTCTTCACGGTACTTTGCCATGTAAATTGGGACTTAGCTGTAATGGCAGAAAAACCAGTGCGCCTTGTGTGTCTTATGTTGGGCACTCCCTACGTATTGGAATAGAAGGGAGAGAAGAAAGTTGACAGCAGACAAGAGCTGCAGGATAAATGGCCGTTGTAAGGCGGCTTTGAATATTTCAGTTATAGCTAGGGTGCTCTTTAAATGCGGAGTACTTTGTTACTTAGCAGCTATTTGTGCATTTTCCCCCTTATGTACTGGGTTGATAACATCATAGAATGGTTAGGACTCACATCGTACCCTGAAGCTGTGAGAGCAGCTCAAGAGCGTGAGCTATTGAGAGATGTTTCGTTCAACCCACGTCTTGTGGACGGAACATAGAAGAAGTGCCATAACAATTTTTTTAATTAAGAAGGTGCAGTAAATATCGGATACCTTGGGTTTACTGGACAGACCATTTACCGGGCTACTAAAACACCCCGATTAATCAGAAGTTGTGGACATGTAAGGTGTTAATTATTGATGGGTAATGGTCACCATCGGATATTCACTAGCACTACCCATTTCCTGATTTTTGCGCTTTTGACATAACGCCCCTCCCTTGACAATGTTTCCCTCTCTTGCAGTTAAATAGGTACAGGTTGGTTTGGCAACCCAGTGTTCGGCGGTTAGCTAAAACATTATTTATGATAAGTCACAGATGTTGATTATTTTTCCTCTTTTGCGGTTTGAAACACCTGTCTGAGAGTCTTTCCTAACGATTGCTGGAAATCTGTGATAGATAACACAAAATACAGTAATTTAACGTACTACAAACCCTAGTATGATAATTGGATACTACGCTGGCAATTAAAATAGTCCTGTTGTAGAGCTACATACAACAAGGGGAGTGTAACACGAGTGATTAACATTAGGCCAAGTTTAGCTTGCTTCCGTTTAGCAACAGGTGAAAAAGAGTGGAAATCATTTCTGAACAGAGCAACTTGCTGTATCATGTATTTGATCTTCTAATGCTCTTGTTATGTCAACAAGAGACCTCGCCCGAAAAAATCACGATCGAGGCATAAGGCTTCTAATCATTGGTATGGAATGTGGTAAGCCACATCTGTGATATTTAGGGGGGCTCATGGGCAATCTTTTATACCAGAAATTATCGTTAGAAGAGGTTACAAGTGGTATTCCACTGTGTAAAAAGGTTTGATTGTTTTTCTAGTCGATGTTTCCTGCTTGTTTTCGTTTTCCCGCCTTAAAGAAAGAAATTCTCGTAACTTCCGTAGATTCCTTGTCCAAAAAGAAAGATGAAAGGTCAAAATCATCTAGTAGTTCACGTGTCGATTCAGGGAGAGAAGGCCACAAGTCACCTAGACGATCCTCAAGAGATCGTGTGGAAAAGAAGGATACAAAATCGCCAGGTTCTTCAACAAGAAGTCGTGGCAGAAGCAGTCCCGTAAGAAGGCGGGACACGTCAAGATCATCGCAGCAGTTAAGGGGTACACGTGTAGAATCTACTCGCAGCACACGGTCCCGTAGTCCAAGGCATCGACGTTCAAGGAGTAGAAGTAGAGATAGAGTGAGAAGATCAGGCGAGCGCCCAAGAGGTAGGCCGCGCTCTCGAAGTCCTTTACGACGTGTGGATAGCAAGTCAAGGCAGACAGAAACATCAGCTGGGAGAAGTCAGCGCTCAAGAAGCCCAAGTCGCCAGTCGAAAACCACGCAAAAGAGCACAAGTCCTAACACCAAGACACCATCTGAGAAAGGAAGTCTTGGGTCAGGTAATAAATCTCGCAGCAGTCCATCCCGTGAAGAGTCAAAAGGAAGCGCGAAGGAATCAGAGAAATCTGTGGACATTTCACCAACAAAAGATAAGACAAGAGGAGAGGGCGATGACGACTCGGACAAAGAGCAAGTAAAAGTCGATGATGCGGGAGGAAAAGAAGGAGAGGAACAAACCGTTGAAGAGGGGGCACGTGATGAAAAAGGCCGTAGTAGTGAGAAGGAAAACAAAGTGAGTATGAAGACTGAAGAGACTGATGAAAGCAAAAAGTCGTCATCAGTAGAAAGGGAACGCAGACGTGAGCGTGAGCGAGAAAGGGAACGGGAAAGGGAAAGAGAAAAAGAAAGGGAAAGGGAGCGTGAGAGAGAGCGTGAGCGTGAAAAACGACGAGAAGAGGAGAGGAGATTACGGGAAGAGAAAAGAAGAAAGGAAAAAGACCGTGAACGTGAACTGCGAGAGGAGAGACGAAGAATTCAAGTTCAGCGTGAGTATGAAAGACGTGTACGCGCACGACGGGAAGAGGAGCGCATTAAAAGAGAACGTGAGAAGGAACGCGAATTGGAGCGAGAAAGGGAGCGGGAGAGGGAGAGGGAACGAGAAAGGATAGCAAGGGAGAGGAGAGAAAGAGAGCAGAAAGAAAGAGCAGAGAGGGAAAGGTTAGAGAGAGAGAGGTTAGAACGAGAAAGACTTGAAAGGGATCGTTTGCAAAGGGAGAGGTTAGAAAGAGAGCGTTTAGAAAGGGAGCGCTTGGAAAGAGAAAGGCATGAACGTGAGCGTGCAGAACGTGAGCGTACTGAGCGTGAAAGAGAACGTCTTGAGCGTGAACGAATTGAACGAGATACACGCAGTGAAATTGATAAAGAAAGAAGCCGCCTTGAACGTGAACGGCGAATGATGGAGGAGAGGAGACCATCTCTGAAACGCCCTGCTCCCCCAGTAGAGAGAGATACAACACGCCGAGGTAGCGCAGTTGGCTATTGGGAGGAAAGCAAACGACTAGCTACTGAAGCACAAAAGACATCGTCTGCCCAGGACTATCGAGATCGGGATGCCAGGACAGTGGAAACATCACGTGGTCGACTGGAGGTGTCAGTTAGGACACGAGATGACCCTCTTATCAAGAGGGAGTACCAAGGTAAAAATTATAGGGATGAGCCACTAGAAAGAGGAGGTGCATCATCGTACAGAAGAGATAGCCCACCACATTATGGAGCACGTGGTAGGGATGGGGCGGGTGACATGCGTTTTCCTCCAGAATCAAGGTCATCAGAGCCATATAATAGGGAGCAAGGTCGTGGTTACTCGAGTCAACCGACAGAAGATTACCGAAGAGTCGTGATGAGCCGAGACGAACGTGCCTCCCCTCGTTCAGGATTGCCTTCAGAATCGGATAGGGACGTTCCAAGATCAAGAGATGCCCGCACAAGAGATCTTGAACGCGATCGCGGGATAGGTGATACGTGGAGTCGTGACAAGGTGACAAGTGAACGCCCTTATTCAAGAGACCCCCAAAAGGCATTGTCAGATGTGCTTGAAAGAGCTGGTTTAAGTGGTATTTTGGGCGGAACATCAAATGATCACCCTAGCAGTACACGTAGTAGAGATACCCATGTTTCCAGCCTTGGTTCGGGAAGAACTGGTGACACGGACAAAGGTGTGTGGCGTGATTACGAAAGTCATCAGGATCGAAGAGGTGAGTTTGGTGATCGTCGACAGGGGTTAGAAGAAAGGAGGACAGATTTTGAAGAACGTCGTACAGGACTTGAGGAGAGGAGACTAGGTTATGAAGAAAGGAGGCCTTTCGATGAACGTAGGCAGGACATAGACAGTCGGACCCAACTGGATACGAGAAGGCCAGTGTCTGGGGACAGACGAATCGGGCACGAGGAAAGAAGACCAGGTTTGGAAGAAAGGCGCGATTATCATGAAGACAGGAGAAACAATATATCTGATAGGCGTGGTGTAGGTGACGAACGCCGTGTTGGCCAAGATGAGCGACGGTCTGGTGGAGACGACAGGCGACATAGCTTTAATGAGAGGCGGCAGTTGTATGACGAACGAAGATCAAGTACTAGTGAAAGACGGGGGCCAGACTCTGCACGTTCTACGTCTGAAAGTACCCGTCATGGTTCACACGGAGGGTCTCGAAGAGAAGAGGTGCCAGGTGCTTTTGATTCACTGCGAGGTGATAATCACACCACCGGAGACGTCGCTAAGAGAGAGAGGTTAGGAGCTGGAGAAATGATCAAGAGCTCGCAAGGCGCATGGTCCGAATTTGGCATGTCAGCTAAAGCAAGAGAGCTTCTTAGTGATGCTAATGCTAGAATGGAAAGCCAAAAAGGGCAGTTTATCGATAATGTCATGGATGGCAGAAATCGAGGCCCTACCTTTCAGTCACGTGACACGTCCCATCGTTTCGGAATGCCACGTCATGAGACACCAACGCGACAAACAGCAGTTGAACAGCCGGTTATTCAAGGTCAGGATCATTGGAGCCGAGGTGTGCCCTCAGGCCTGCAACCTATTCCCGCAACCGGAAGAGGTATGTTTTCCACCATTGGACCACGCCCACCGGTACCAGGAAGAATGGACACCCTAGGTATCACACCAAGACCAATGCAGCATATGAGAAAATTTTAAGTCCTTTGTAGTTAAGGAAACATAGGCAAGTGTTGTCATAGATCGAGATATATAAATATTGGTGCCACAGGCATAATTCTCGTTTGTATAGAGTCGAAGCTATTTGTGAATATCACACCTGGTCTTGCACTAATGCCTCAGTGCTAGTGCCTGTAAGGAATCGATGGTTTCCATGTACTTTTATGGATGTGAAAAGATAAAAATGTTACCTGCTTCTAATAGTTAATCTCCTGATAGGATCTTTCCTACAGTTGAGAACGGCTGGATTACATGCGGCAATGAGAAGTGTGTTTCTTGGAGTCTCGTAAACGGAGATCTCTTATCTGATCGAATTTTCCGACGGTACGGCAGCAATATTTAATTCGATGTTGAATAGGTTTCGGACGATCCAGGATAGAGGCATTATCTTGATACCATTTTGCTGCTATTGCCAGAATGTATCTTATGGTATATTGCGGATCGGGCTTGGGCATTCGCGGACTATTAAATTCAAACAAGCCGTTTTTTGAAGGTTTTAGCACTAGATTATCTGCGAATGTTGTTTACAAGAAATTTCATCAGTAGAAAAAGTGTCTACCCGTGCGGAAAACAGACATACCTATCAGTGCGTAGTAGAGGACAGCATCTTATGGCTAGTTTTCTTTACAAAACGAGAGTTTGAAGCAGAATCGTTTGAGAATCGAAGGAATGGTAACTTTGCAGTGGGTGCCATCCCACAGAGGAGCATATTTACGATAAGCAATATAGCATTTCACTATTAACATCGGCTCTGTTGTCTTTGAAGGGTGCTTCTTGTGTTTTCACAAGAAGTAGCTGTTATGATGCTGTCGTATGATTTAAGCAGGCGTTAAGGAAATA
>JAAAKL020004453.1:0-20943 GCA_010016065.2 Carybdea cf. marsupialis auct. non (Linnaeus, 1758) | reverse complement strand
ACAAAAGTTTGATAGAGCAGCGAGGGCTTAGCCCAAAAATATGACATCGAGGCTGACATACGAAGACATACAGCATGTGTAAGGGCCATGCATGTAGTAAGCATCTTTAAGAGCACTTACATGTTGTGGAGGGTATCGACTTCGATATTGTGGATTCCGGTAGGATATGTGTTACGATTTACCAATGGAGAATGGTGCTGTTGCAACAAAGAACTAAATAAATGGCAGATAAAGTGGTGTTTAAAATTGTGGTGGATTTATTAAGGCATTCATATTATTGAAAACTTTTAGAGGGGCTGAGCCCTCCCGGCCCCTGTGCACAAGCCGCCAATTGCTCAGAAACGGATTCATCATATTCACTGAGGAACATACTCTATACCGGCAGTATGAAACACATTCAACATATGCACGTAGCAACATACTCTATATGGGCACTAAGAAACACACTCCTCTTATTTCTTGACTCTTGATCCCTTCTAGGATAATCTTGGGACATCATAGAAAAATTTTCGTGTAAGCAAAAGTACACCAAGTGGACTACCCGAAAGATCATACATCTTTCCTTAAGACGTCACGTTTTGTTACACTTCCCTGAACCAACTCCCGGTTTGTTTCCTTAACGTAATGTTGTCTATCGCAGCGACACATCAAGCTGTTTTCGAAATAAATATCGCGGCTTTCTTATGATCAAAACGGGTTTGTGGGTTCTGCGGAATGAAATCTCAACGTTTATTATCTTTGAAATAATAATGTTAACAGCTTAAGGTTTACTATCAGATAAAATTTGCACTATGTAAAATATGATATTTTGTTCTTGTTATGGCAACGAAAAACCATGAATTTAATCATGAACTGCAGGGACCCATTGGATAGAAAAAGATGAAACCAAACTAAAGAATTTTAATAAGATTTAGGAATGGTTATGTATATATACATAATTAGGACGATCATCGTAATATGCCAGAGTGCTCGATGCTTAAATGCAGAGCGACACATAGACAAATTTTCCTGAAGATCGTGAAAATGTGAAACTCAGAGTAGCAAATCTCAGTGTTTTTCTTTAGCGTTTCTCTCTATGTGTATACCTCATGTTTAATGAGTTCTATACTTTGTAGTTCATGACTGCTTGTGTGTCTGCCTGAGCACTTATATCAATGAAATAGCACTGATGACGCTAACATCGAAACAAAAAATGAGGTTGCTGGTGGTGGTGAGAACTCGGGATCCACCACCCGGATAGTCGACTTTACCTTTGCACGATTTATTGGAATGGTAAAGTCTTTTTTTTTCTGTGAGGGAGATCCTGGGTTCGTCGAGCCAGCGCCGTAAGCACTTCATGTCTATTAAGCTACCTATATACATATTTCGAAGAGTGCGATCCAGACACTATGTTAAATGATTGCTGTAGCTCCATCTAGGCGTGATTTTATAAAACTAGGAAGTTGCAAATGTTACCTCATTTCAACTCCACACAGTCAGCAACTGGATAAAATGATACCCTTGGTAGCAAAAAATTTAAAGAAACACATGGACTTGCACAATGTGGCGTAGATTATTTGATGTTTTAGGGAGTTATCAGCGTTTGGAAATCGGTAATTACCTTTTAATAAAAAGTTTAGATTATAGAATGAAAGTTATGCACATCTAAAATTAGCTAGTTAAAAATTATTTACTTTTTGATAAGTTTATTCAGTTTTGACATAAGTTTCTGAGAAGTTGGAAACAAAAGTTTCAACGAAATTTAACAAAACTTCCTGCTTAGTAATTCGATCTTTATGCTGCAGGTCTGTAGGCAAGACGAAGCGGCTTATCCTTCTTACATACATAAATATTGCGGTATTAACCGTTCTTGCATTCATTGGTAAAGCATATATATTAGCGTTAAGTACGACATTTTGCCTTAGGTAAAACTAGCAACTTTTAAAAAACAACAAGGGTTATTTTGCAATCTAATATAATACTTCAAGGACTGTACGGGTATAAGCGTATAGTTTTCAGTAACATGGGAGCTACGAATATTGTTCTTAGATTTCTAAAGGTCTTATTTCGTTCTTATTCTCTAATCCTCATTTATTACAAAGCCATTACTAGCCTTTGCCAGCTTTTCGAAGCAACCTGGGGCTCAGAAAAGTTTTTAAACTTGTCTAGACATACAGTGGTAGCTTGATTTAAATTTTTTGTTTAGAAATCGCTTCTTTTTCAAGGTTCCTTGGTATACATTGAAGACATTGTAAAAAGTCTATTCAATGCTGTATATCATTTAGAAATCAAGAAGTTTCTACAATTTTTCGTACTTTTTTATAATAAATATAGAATTGAAAATTGTCGTATATACCAATTAAGTCAACACTTATGTTCTATCAAATGAGTTACTACTAGTGGTTTGAGAATGTGATTGGTGTAAACTATTTTTAGATGACGTTAAAAAGAAGAGTAAACGGGAAATGTTATGGTTGTATTTGACTGCACTATGATCAGTGTGATCCATGCAAATAACGATTCTGTAGTGAGAGGAAAGCTTTGTGTATCTGATCATAATATGGAAAATGATCACAACAAAAAGTAACAAGATCACTAATTGAGAGACGAAAGTACAAGAGAGGTCTGACGACGTCGAAGCTGAAACAGTTTCCAAGGAATCATAGATTAAAATTGTCGTCTACATGTAGGTTACCAAGCTTCTTTAGGCAACAGCTAAAGTTCCGCATTTAAGCACTAAAGTGTAACCTAAAGACAAATATGGAAGAACAGAGTTTCAGCTAAAAATCTTGCGTAACGATGGTGAGGGTGGCACGTGTCTGTCGACGATTAGGAGAAATGCTTTTACAGCCTTGGTATTAACTGCCTTACTGTAAAGGGGGGAGGGGGGAGGGGAGTAAAACAAATAATCTTGCGTGTTTGTGTCCTGTGTTGTGATGTTGTTGTAAGTGTGGGCATTTTGTCGGTTTACAGTCATAGTCACTCAGATGCTCAGATGTAAAATATTACAGCGGTGCAAGATCTTGGAGCGCTCTTTAATCCAAACAGAGTGTGGGAGGTTGTTTGTTGACTGATTTCGGTAGTTATCTAGTAGTTGAAATATGGTGATCGGAATAAGAGTCATAGCATAATGGTTCGCCTTTTGGTTTCCGGCATTGATAGCAACGTCAAATGCTACTGTAATTTGTCACTGTAATGTTGGGTGAAGTAATAATTGTTTGCTCAAAGCCTTGAAAAACCTTGATTACTCCTTTTCGTTTCTCTTTAGCCAGGCTCCCGCTAACACTTCTCAGAATGGACAACTCATCATCTCGATAAAGTAAAAATATATGTATGTAAGTTTGTATGCATGAAAATTTGACGGGGAGCTGAAACTGTTAATGAAGAAATTTGGGCCTGACCAGAATTGGTTTCCGGATGCTAATAGTGGCAAACGTTCTTACTCAGGCAAACAAAGACTCAACTTGAGTAAACATTTATCGATGCAGTGAAATGTACTACTAGTATCTTATAATGATAGATTCTCCCGTCGATATCAACGTATGAGAGCTCAACTGCTCGATCAACTGAGCAATCTCCTCAGTCAATTAGAGTGAAAGTGGCAGAGTAGACCACTTCACGTGTTCTTTAAGCATTGTTCAGTGTGACACATTTGGTACAAAGCTAGGCCATCCAAACAAAGGTCTCAATCCATCAGACGGGCTTCTTGAGTTTCCATCCCAATTTCTCTCACATGTACATTGCCCCATGACTTTGGTAAAGAGAAGTTGTCAAAGCTTCCAAACGCTATGATTGATCCATGATCGGCGGTTTTCAAAGTAAACTTTTGAACCAGACGGCAACAAGCTCCACTTCTATATTGTAATATATCGTATTTTATTATGCTATTTAACGACAGCAAAAAAGTACACTTCTACATGAACCACAGCGAGTAACTTATGTAACGAGATCCTATTAATATACGATCATAACGTAACCGATCTTAACAAATTTTTGTCTGCGTAATCATTACAAATATACTAATTTTTCCTGTTGTAACTAAATTCCACAAGATATCAATTTTTATAAAAATAAAATGTTCTTCGAAAACCACCGCTATCTAGAAACGTGTAGTGCGAAGTCTTTATCAGAGAAATTGCAACGCATTCAGGTTCCTGGGAATTAATTGCGGAATAGTTCAAATAAAAGCACATAACTTCCTCTGTCAAAAGTTGCCTTCCTTTCTAGGCTCAGAAACGTCTTGATTTGTGACGTCGTGTAAATTCATCATCATCATGTTTTGTAGCCAAGCGTATATGATCGGTAGATACACTTTGCCAGCATTTTTAGTCTTCGATTGTTGATGATCACCCGCGGTTCTTGTAATTTTGGCCAGCGGCATACAAGTCCATTTTCCAATAGACCCCCTATTCTTTAGCGAAGATATCCTAGGTCTTCCTCTCCCTTTTCCCCCAGGAAATTGTCCATGCATAATAGTATTAGCTACAATGCTGGACTATGAAATATGGAAGTTTCCCCCATCCCCGTTCCAAAATATTGTTTGGTTTGAAAACGAGCATGTTGGGCACTTACATGTCAGACCTCCGTGCTGATAAGCGGAGAGGTCTAGAAAACAAATAATACCATGAATGGACACCCCTTTCATGCGGCAAGTGTCTTGCGACATATGTTCCATTTTCACCGAAATTTATTAAAAGTACTTCTATTTGTCCAGGATAGTAGGTTGAACTCTTTATTGTGACGTTTGATGTGTCCTAACCATTCTAAATTTCTTCTTTTAGATAGTGCTAAGAGTGTTTCAAAGAGACACTTTCGTTGAACCTATGGGCTGTATCAGACGTATGTAAAAGCTTTTTGAAGGATTTCATTTCAAATGAATTAATTCTCTTTTCTGATCCTGCATAGCTCGTCTACGATTTGCATCCGTATGTCATAGTTGATGTAACAATAACCCCATAAACCCGTAGTTTCGTCTTCGTGCAGATTAGCTGTCACGTGTTATATCAAGGCACGTCAAACTTCATCATGATTTCTGTTTTTGTAGCAGATCTGCCTACAAAGGCACCAATAATAAAGGTTTTACAGAATATATGAATGATTCGTATTGATGATTACCCTTAAAGAAACTGTTATATGGTTCTAGTGATGTTGCACTGAAAAGTTTTGACCAAAGAAACCTCGCTTTTATAATTGTTTTGACGGTGTGTGCACCCTCTCCTTATCTCTAAGCCTTTTTCAAAAGAGTTCATTAAAACGTATTTTTAAACTCATAACCTACAGATTGGAAAACACCATGGTAAGTGTTTACATCATCAGACAATAAGTTGTGGCTGAAATAACTAGTAATTAAGGTAATTAAGGCGCAATTTTCTTCAGTATGCCATTGATCATTCTCAAATGGTTTCTAATAAAGCGGTCTATATTTAAAGTGATAACTTCACGTTTACGTACGTCTTTGTGCATTCCAGAGCGTTGTTTGGCTAGATGTTTGCATTTTGGTTTTATACATCATTTACCAAACAACAACTTTAATGGTTCCCACATAACCTTCTAAATCCAGATAACTAAAACATCTCTTCGGTCCAAAAAGAGTGACGGTGGTCCGTTTACCTCTAAATATAACACAAATATAGGAGTAGGCAGATGGACTTTTAACGTCATAAAATGCTGACTGAACTGCAGAGATTATTTCAAAATAAAAGTAACACTTCAGTGGACAGGCACAGCGGTATAGGATTACTCAGAAACTCAAAATATGTCGAGAATCGCAATGAGTAGAATGATTCACCTAATCTGCAACACGGTTTTCACGACAGTTTGTGAAAACCTTGCTGCTAACGTTTCTTTATCTTCAGCTCCAGTAAGTCAACACTAGGTAGATCTTACTGCTCTTTAAGGTGATAAGAAGACCTCTGCACATGCTTTGAAGACGAAGGATTAAACATAAATATTTCACAGATAGGTATAAAATGGGCGAATAGAAGAAGAAGCATTTTTCTACTTCTTATAATAGAGAAAGTCCAGACATCGTAATCCAATAGATCAAGAAAGGCGATAGGTGGTTGTTATGGAAGTGACTTCGCGCCCCTAAGCTTGTCTGTAGGTTTACAATTTCCTTTAGCAGCTGAAATACTGATAACTCCGGTTGAGCCATAAGGGGATTGATAAGCAATTAGAAACGACATAGCTAGAAGGTAACTAAACTGCTTTTCTATGCGGATAGTTACTTCTTCCATATGCAAGGCATTGATCAATAACATATTATCAGGTAATTACGCGATATCCAATTGCACGAAAAGTTAGAGGACTGAAGATGCCAGCAGAGGGCAAGTGATCATCCTTTTGTTTGCTTGCATTAATTTAGAGCTGCATAATGAAATTTTTGGAGCTCTGAAAATGTCACCCAGGTAGGCTATTTCGTTTTTTCTGAAACAAAGAGGTTAGGACTCAGCTTTCGAACATGACAACTAAAAATGGACTAGAAGAATTCGAAGGGTCGTGTTGTTTATTGCAACCATTGTAATCTGTGTGTTACTATTTACAATTAATACTTTTTGACAAAACGCTTTAAATAAGGTTGGAAACTAATTAAGCTTGTCCCAGACTCCCTGAACAACACAACTTGTTAGTGGTCTAATCAGAGCGTTTCATCCAAGGTTCTTTCATTCTGAAGAGTTCTATCACCTCATCCAGGAAAACTAGCAGTTAGTTAGTAGAAAAAGGGGAAGACCATGGTAAAATGGTGATAGAATATCATTATCGTAAATATTCTATCTAATACTGCCTGCATTTCTTTTCGGTTAAGGAAGCCTGGGCTACAAAAAGGGAGACCAAAAAGTCTTACTGGATAATGGACTGTGTCGAACAGAGTATTGCTTGTTGGATGGAAAGGAAGTTAGGTTGATATGTGCATTATTCTCGTTTATGTTCGAACATCACAGAGCAGCAAAGAAGATGGTTGTGAAATGTAGGAGAGGCAAACGGCTGATGCAAGTTGCAATATGCAATCATCATAGTGAGTGATTTTAATGCAATAGTACGAAACGAACAAGATGAAATAGTACGAAACGAACAAGATGAAATAGTACGAAACGAACAAGATGTTATTGTAAGGATTGGATTAGGAAAGCAGAATGAAAGAGGGGAAGTACTGGACCAACGTGGCACATCCAACAACCAGATAATCATCAGCAGATGGTTCGAAGAACATTACCGACGACGTAGGACATCCCGGCGATAATATATGAAGCCAAATCGACTTTGTCACAATAAAGCATCTTTCAGGAATTCCGTTTGTAGTCAAAAGCATATTCGGGAGCTGAACATGAGACTGAGCATCTTTCTGTCATCTGCAAACCAATTGTTGAGTTAATAGCAATAAACAGGGACAATATTACCAAAATTGCACTTTGAAAACTTACTGAGCAACCCAGAAAAGAGACTTATATACCATCTCTGTCTAGAATCAATCTTTAGAAAATAGAAAACATGAATAAAACCCAATGGAGTACATTGAAACAAGCTCCAATGTTTGTGGCAAACGAAAGCATCCCAAATATATGACAGGTAAATTGGATACGGAGGGATGTCAAAGCTCTTATACTAAGTAGCTGCAGCCGGTGGCAGATAGGGGCTATATATATATCTCGTTAAAAAAGGACGGAATACATAGCTATGAGAAGGTAGGATTGTCCAACATTTTGATTACAAATGGGAGATGTCATAATGAAACAATGAAAAAGCTTTACTTACCTAGGGAGTCTCATCACAGACGATTGCAAGTCAAAAGATGAGATGAAGGAACGAGTTGGAATGTGAAAAATGGTCTTGAGAAGCTCAGTCATATATTTAGATTTGTCAGTTGCGGCCACACTAAACTTGCTTCATTTTTACTTTATATCAATTCTAAGATGTGACAGTGACGTTGGACGACCTCACCTACGATACAGTGGCGACTGGAAGCTAGAGCATATTTAATAGTGTAGAAATATGTAGAGGCGGATATTGGGGGGAGGGGGTGAATAGGGCCCGTGCTACCAAGAATATTTATTCAAATTTAGAGAAAGATTGTAATCTATACATTCGGTTTGTTCCAAGAAGCATCTGGTGTTTGAACATAACTGTGCCCAGTCCCCTCGTAGTACTACTTTTTCAAAATTATTCAAGTTGAAATCAACTGATACTGATGGTTTGAGATAACGCTTGTAGCTACTCCAAGCTAAGAGTATTTTGTCAAGTAAAAATGAGCCGAGAATGTTCTGATTGTGTTACAGTATCAGCTTGGTGTCCATCCAACTATTGATCGATGAAACCACAATGCACCGGCCTCTGAAATCATTGCCCAGTCTTACTGCCTCACGTTTTACCCCTTTAAAACTGATAAAAGGCTTCAATCGGCTTTAGCAGTCAAGCAGACTGTCACTCTGTACCTCAATACGACTTCCTTGGATTCCCCTTCAGCAACTGTTGTTGTGGCGAACATGTCTTCCCAAACACGTGATTCGTCCAAGGCGCAAACATCATTTGGGAGGGATCTAATATTATGCTGACAACGTCTCTCTTGGATAAAATAAGAAACGATCTTGTTAGTCAAATGTTCTGGGTTTTTTTTGCGCTATAGATGTTTGCCTTTTCAATGTCAAACTATGACGTGGCATGAATTTCTCCACCCACCGCTTCTATGCCTGGAACGTTTTTGCTTCCTCTCTTTCCATTTCATCGTGCACGAGTTTCTCTTTCTTCGTGGTCAGAATTATGGATACCCAAAGTTTTATCGCCTGGCAGTAATCCACTTAAGTAACCTCTTTTTCATTTCTGTAGGGAGTGGATTTGACAGAAGCAATCAAGGATTTTAAGTTTCTTTCCTTCGGGCTGGGAGGAAACTTTCAAGATTGCCTTTTTGTTTTGTCCATTCACGAATTCGCCTAGGATCCACCTAAAAATTAAGCTGCATGCCTGTTTAAGACTCCCTTTGCTTTTTACACCGCATTTTAATCTGAACTCTACTCAATAACTATTTAATTCGATATTCAATGATATTCAATTTAGTGTCTTCATGAGATTGCGCAGTCGAACTTTTCTCTGATCCATCTGAATCGGCAACGATCACGTTTTCTTCACAGATAGATGCCCTTACACAAAATTCTTTACAAAATATAAGACGCAAGAAACGTCCACACTCACGAAATGTAAAAGGAAGCAGTGCAAAATCAATATATATTTTTATTTTCTTCACAGAAAGTCAGTTACTGTAGATAGATCATCGTATATAAGACGACACTGAAAATTAGAAGCCGCCGGATACGCAAACTGTTTTTGAAAAGAGGCTCGCACCTAGAAACTTTCGTTTGACCATGAAAAACAAGATGCAATTTAATTCAGTAATCAGAGGGCATCATGTTTACAAAGTCAATTGGACACCTAGCATGGATAAAATGTTTTAAACCAATAAGGATGATTGCCACGAAGCTTTGAAATACGACGTGCACAACCTACGTGTGTGTATATAACGATTGAAACCTAACGTTCATTTGCGATCTCTCATTGTACCTCCTGATTAGCAGAGAGGAATAAGCCTCGTTTGAGGGCAGGATAGCAAAATTTGGTCTATAGACACTGTAGCATGCTCTCCTCCACGGAAACGTTCATTTGCTTGTTGAACTAACAATGGTCGTCCACCTCGTTTCAGTGTGCTCTGCTTTAGCAGCGGCGGATTTGGAGAGTGAGGGGCCCCTAGGCCTGAAGAGTTATCGAGGTTCTATGATGTCATGCATTGCAAGGCAGTTCAGACATGACCGTACTGCGGAAGTTCCCGAGCCATTACATTCCCTTCAGGAAGTGTAGTTTCAAGTTTTCACTTACTTCCATGAGATTAATATGAGCAGTTAGACATACTTTTTTCTTAGCATTGAAGCACGTGGCATGCTACAGGTGCGGGGCCTCGGGCCATGGCCTTGTGGGCCTTCGCCTAAAACTGCCACTGTGTTGCAGTAGTAACGATCGGAACTAAAGAGAAGAAAGAGACTTTTCCGAAATTTTAAATTTACTGTGGATGACATTCCAGTCGTCAGTTTCCCGACTGCTACGTTGTTACCATTGATTACATATGTTTCACAACAGTCTGGTTGTTCTTATCTTCTTTATTATTAAAAGGTAATATGGGGATTGGGGGAAGACGATGGGGGCAGAAGAGAGATAAGAGAACGCATTTTAAAGGAGTACCGACAGAAGCCGTGTCAAAAATGTGGGCAGTCTTTTAAATTAGCTGCCAGTGTGGGGATGCAAAGTCGAGGGAGGGGTTTATTTAAAAATCAGCTTTCAAGGGGAGACACTCATTCTAAGGGGCGCTTTTTTGAGGAAATAATGGACTTGAAAGTGAGCATTCATCACTGGCACTTGGCTTGAAGGGAACGTTATCACTACCAGTCGGCGATGCATTCTTGTATCAAATATGCACTCTAAACTATTCATGGAAATGGCACCCTTTACCACTGACCAAGGTCGTCAAAGTTCAGCATTTATCCCCCGGCAATTTTCAACTTAAAACCCTCACTGCATGCATTAGAGATTCGCATATTTATTACACGCAGCATAGTAGCAGGTGTTGCTTTCTTTAAAGCTTTTGAAAATACACGGCTTCTATGTGAGAAAACATGGTTTATTAGAAAGCTCGCTTGCAGCTGTGTGTTGTCTATAAACAGAGATTATAGCTCAGCAGTAGCTAGCCAAACTGGTAGCTAATACTATTGACAGTGGCATCTATTTTACTACCGGCATGAGTTTCTAACAAGTCTAACGTTTCCATATTTACGTTGCAGTATCACCTGGGTGACATTCATCTTGTTAAGGGGTAACTTAAAGAGCTTAGGCAAGATGTTGTCAAGGGACATTGCAGCACTAAAGAAACGGATTGTAGGTCTAAAACTTTAATCACAAAAGTTAAAACAACGCCTACTTCCCTCTATCCTGATTGATTGAACATCTCATTACTTGTGAGGCGGTAGATATATCGGGAGTTGGGAATGCCATCCAGATCCCAAAGAGCTTAGCTACTTCACTACTACCTCAACTGGACAAATTTTTGGGTGGAAATAATTTAGTCGTGGATAAATTTGTGGTGGATTGATGTTCAGGAAAACTGTGAAAATTAATGTAGGTAAAAATCGGAATACGAATGTGTTCAATACATATTTGCAATGGAATTTTTATTGCGCAAATACGTAGTGATTCATCAGCTCCAAAGCATGTTTAGTCCCTATCAGTCCTCCGACTACACTTTTAGTTTTATAATTGTATCATCACGCAAAAAATTGTCCACCGCGGAAACCCTTCCGCGCTAGGGTACTTATCATTACTTTAGCATCCTCTGCAAAGTATGCGAGTTCTTGTAAAGACACTAATATTTCTGAGGGTTCTCTGACTGGAGAAGGGTGAGTGGAGTTGGTGGGTTGAAAGGTTTCACTTGGCATCGTTGGTGATTGCCTTGTGCCTTCGAATGTTTTTAAACGGAGGCTAATTTGCAAGTTAAAATTGTTCTTTTAAAAAGTTTCTTTTAATTTTTTCTTTACATTTCAACGACTTGAAGGGAACAGCCGAAGTTTGTTTTTCGTTGTCACTTCATTTAAGTAAGCATATTTACATTCACTGATAGCATAATGAGGTTGCCTTCTCCAGGGCAACCTCTTTGGCTTCCTATCCATATTTTCCCAAAATTTTGTAACTTCTTACATAAAGATCTTCCTACATTTTTAAACTCGATGCTGGAATCACAATTAACTATCCACTTCCCCGATTGATGCATTTGCGTTACCACTTAGAATGGGCCGGGGCCAGACCTCCCAATAATTTTGACTATTTTATGCTTAGTTTTCAAGTAAAACATGTGTACTAAACCTCTCTTTTCTGTGATGCATGTTATATTTCCAACTCAACGGTAGAGATGGCAATAAACAGCACATATATTCTGATTTAGAATCAGTTTATAACAAAAATACATATAGGCCTGTTTGAGTGGCACGCATATACCTTTGCGTCATGCCATGGGAAAGAAAAGACTTTCATTTTCCACTTCGCTACAGTAAAACGAGTCAAGTCAAAGAGGAAAACATGGCAAAGAATGGTTAAGATAACAATGTCCTTAAATATTTTTAAACAACGTCATAATTTCATTCAATCCTACACGACTCGACATCCAACACTTTCTATGGAATACATATCCACACATCTCGTCCTTCTATACATATATGCCCGCTTACAAAAACCTAGCAAAGTTGCGTTTACTTATATTCAAGTATCTAACTAATTTTACAACCCTAAGTTGTAGCTTATTGAAGCTTAAAAAGGTTTCCAATATCAACTACACCTGCAACTCATAGTATAATGTAACTCACTAGCAACTATTAATTGAGTAAGGACCTTCTAGTGATAAAAATCTATACACGTATAAACCAGCTAGACTTATCTCTCGAAAAGCTACGCTAAGAACTTGAAAGTAATAAATTGTATCCATAGTCCCAGCAACCATTTAACTTACAGTTATCATGGGTAGCTTTGTAGGCTGGTTAACCCTCCAGTATGATTGATGTCCCCGGACCCCATCTACAAAGCTTTTGGGGTTTTTGTTGTTGCAAAAGTCTTTGGTCGTAGAAATTCTTCGGTACCAATATTTAATATAAAAATTGGAAACACATTTTTAGAGTTCTTTCTCAAATAACACATCTCGTTAACATGTTGATTCCCCCACTTCATGGATAAAAATTGATTGGTATGGATAATGCCTATATTCTATCATGTAACATCGAACTAATGGATCGAGATTCCACGAAATAGAGGCTATGCACGCTTCAACCATTTTGAATGGAATGTCTGCCTCTGTAGATGCAAAGCACTCGCACTTGCATTCCTTTGATAATTCATAGTAGTTACTGACGATACTTCTGACGAATGCTTACCTTAATTCGTTCATTTTGCTTCATGCTATATTTCCATAAGTTAAAATGACACGGGTTTTTAACCAAGAATCATAAAAATGCTCCTCATGGTTTTATCGTGGTCTGATTTGCTTCTAAGTCAACAGTTTCGGTTAAACATTAGTTCGTAAGACTTAAAAACAAACAATAACGTTTGACATGAAAGAGTACAAACTGATAAACGTGACTTCGAGTTAAACACATCATTTCTGAAACAGTGTCCTCCGAATAAAATTATCAGACGAGGTTGGGATGTCAACCCCGTGGGCAAAGATTATTAGTATTGGTTGTAGGTATTGATTTACTGAAAAAGGGACGACAATATTGCAAGCCCTGTAACTTAGTCAAAATAGACAGCAAGCCGTGAAATAGGACAGAACTTCAGTGTTTCACTGCCACCGAATAAGGGGCTGCGGAACTATTTCTGTACCAAAGCAAAATCACTGAGTAACAAATCAAAACTTGCATTCCCGTACTGTTATAATTTCCTCAGTAAAAATTCTGAAATTAACTTCGTGTAGAAAAAAGCACGCATATCTCATCTTCCTTTCACGTTTTGATGGGATATAATCCAGACAACAGTTTTAGGTTCGATATGAAAGTTGAAAAGTTACCTTTCAGTCCCTCGCCCATACAGACAATGGCTGGCTGTGGAAAACATATTGAGACAGTGGTCATAGCCTGTTATTCAATACATACAAACTTGCCCTAGAACTCTCCCTACATATTACGGTTGACTTTCTCATCAAACATTATTAGGCGTCCACTCCCTTAACAATAATGAAGCACTCTAATTTGAGTTGTTATTAATTCGACAGCATAAATACAATAATATTAAGTTAAAAACTATTAATTGAAGGTATATGACATGGATATAGACAAATCTCCATCATAATATCATGTCAGAGTTTGATGACATGACATGAACGGTTTTTCAATGAAAAACTATGCTTAACGAAAATGACTACCCATCCCATCCCCTCGCCTCGTGTACAGAGAGTGCCTACTGAGTGGCTGTTTGTATCCATTATCAACGTTTGGGAAGTTTTCGCCACATCTCGCTACATTCCAGGTTAACAAACGTCAGGGAACATCAAATGTTACTCGAGCAATATGACGTTATCGTACATCAAATATATATCTTGGGTTTCTTTGGAATCTGCTCTTCTGTTGATGGACCTTTTATAGACTTAAAGGGCAGTACCAGCTATTTGCATTGGTGGGTCACGTACGTCAAATGTATGGGCAACAGTGGACTAAATTCACGCATTTCTCTTCAAATCGTATATCTATCCACTATGATTCGGGTCGCCAGTTATGTCACATTTTCCCATTGACTACGTTCATGTTCCAACAAATTCCTGAAGAAGACAGAGTCCGAATTTAACGTCAAGCTTCTGTAGGGTAGATGAATATATAACGGAAAGGACCCAAAACGACTAAGCAATGCTTGATATAGTTCCGGATCAGAGAGATACGAAGACTGACATTGAAGGGAAACAAGCCTTTGCATGCCTCAGAAAAATTGAATCGTATACTACCACACGATATCTTTCTGATAAACCTAAGTAAAACAATATACCTTCCCATTTAACGGTGTGCGCCCATACCTCAGCCACAAAAACCACAAAGATCCAAACTCTTTGTATGCCTTACTGTCATTGATCTATCTGGTCAACTACTGCACTGAATGGTGAATTGGTACTCATTTTTTCTTTCGTAGAGCTAAACGTGAGCAACTTTACATGTGCTAGTTAGTTTTCTCAAGTTTTCAGATAAAGAAAACTTGAAGCCACAGCATCGTCATCACGGCTTAAGTACCATCTTCTAACTCACATGCCTCGAGTTCGTTGAAGCAATATTTGTCAAAAATTCATCGCTCTACATCACTTGAAGCAATCGTTACTGACGTCACTCACATCATACTCTTCCACTCAAATAAGTAAACTTTAAACAGTTCTAAGAAAATTCTGACTAGAGACAGTATTGAACGAAGTTGATAATTGGTAACCAATAACTAAGCCATCAGCTACAAGAGAAGAGAATCCTTCCATTCCACATAACTATAGTATGACATCTGCCCCTTTATTAGTTTCTCATATTCATACTTGTAGATAAGCATAACGACTTTTCTTAAATCACATCAGCATGATACAGGCTGACAGATTAACGTAGTGTTCTCTACCATGAAATCTTCTAACATCAATGGCGAAACTCCACGACCAGCTTAGACAAAGTACCCGTGACGCCTTGTACATCCCCTTATGTAATAAACTGTTACAAGCTCGATGATCTCTCGGTGAACGTATCGTTCTCTACCGTGAAATCCTAAAACTTTCTTGACGGAAACAATTAGATAGAGTACACGTAATAAACTCTTGCCTGTTCGATTATCCCTTGCCAATGTGATTCTTCCCTTTTTACCGTCAGTGTCATAGTGTGATACATATAACTATCTTGTACCATAGTGGCTAAAGGAAGTAAAATTATAAAATTGTACTTTTGCTCTGTACACTATCAAGGTTATCTAGGGGCAAAATGATTGTTTCCAAAGTTTCCAAGTCTTGGGAAGCCAGAGAGCCCTAGGATTCAATCCTATCAAATCATACTCAGCATTCACTCAAATACAATTAAAATCGTTCTTGCTAAACACCACATCAACGGAAGACCAGAATGTTAGGGCTTCCAATGTACTTCTCTGCAAAAGCCCGTCCGTCCGGTGTAGGATCAGAAAATGCCAATTTGTCTTTCCCAATAACACATCCGAAAATGAAGTTATTCCTAAAAAATTAAGCGAAAAAGAAATAAAGGACTGTCGTACATTCTGACTCTAACTCAAGAGATTTCTGACACTCGTATTCATTAAATTCATGGAGATTAGAGGTTACTCACTCCAGAAACAAAGTCGGGCACGCCCACTAATTAGCAGATGTTACTGCGATTAAATGGACACCGTTCCTGTGCGTGATGTTGCGTGGATAGTTTGTCTACTCGCGACATCCATAAACCCGATATAGCATAATAATCCTTAACTCTTTGATTCTAGGAACGACTTCATCACAGACCAACAAACAAAAGTATCCGTACCAATTTACCCCCTACATATTGACGATATACTAGTCAACTAACTCTCATTACAGCAGTCCTCACATGGCCGAATCAATTGATAGCACAGGCAGTGTCTGAATAATCTTACCCTTCGTCTACGTGTGGTTGTGGTAATGTATAAACACGCCCATTGATTTAAAGGAGGCAAAGATCATAATACTTCCCTTACACACTCGATCAGTCTGCGCGCTATTTTCGCCTCCTCAAATGCTTGATCACCCAAATATGACTAATTTCACAATAAATGGACAGCACAGGCTGGGTCTGACCCATCTTTAATGTATGACCACGCCCATCGATTTAAAGGAGGCAAAAATAATATTTACTATACACACTCCATCAGTCTGTTCGCTATCTTCCGCCTTCTCAAATACTTGATTACCCAATACGGCCAATACCACAATCAATGGATAACACAGGCAGCGTAAGACCCATCTTACCCCTGTTCTAGATCTGGTTGGGGTAATGTATGACCACACCCACTGATTTACAGGAGGCAAACATAATAACACTTACCTTACACACTCGATCAGTCTGTGCGCTATTTTCCGCCTTCTCAAATGCTTGATAACCCAAATACGGCTAATACCACAAAGTGCCGGTACTGGTTCCGTGCTAATGGAAGAAGTGACAGCAAAGTACAGTTGGTAATATATATATTGTACATTTAACGCATTTTGCCATTCTTGTACGAAAAAGAAACACTTGCAAAGCATTTCTCGAGCGAGTTACACTGTTATCAACGAAAATTCTTATACACAGCTTTGAAAACTCAACGCTTTTCTATTTAGGACATTGAAGACCGTACAATAAGAGCTAGGATAAATTCATTTCATAATTTGAAGTATATGACCCTATCATTTGCAAAAAATTAACCATGCGACTTA
This sequence comes from Carybdea cf. marsupialis auct. non (Linnaeus, 1758), assembly GCA_010016065.2. Lineage (NCBI taxonomy): Eukaryota > Metazoa > Cnidaria > Cubozoa > Carybdeida > Carybdeidae > Carybdea > Carybdea cf. marsupialis auct. non (Linnaeus, 1758). Next base: position 4,001 of record JAAAKL020004453.1, on the reverse strand, counting down.
TGATAAGGGCAGAAAAACTGTAAAGTAAAGTAACTATAAAGAAACACTACAAATACTGTAGCTAATCATTTAAACCAATCAGCGAATACGACAACTAAGCGTCAAATTATGCACGATTTTGCATGGCTTTATACAATTCTTTAGGGAAATGGCTATGTCAAAATAAATCCAGTTAGGAACGATAGAGATCTTATTATAAGAGGCATGATAACAAGGTCTTTGGTTCCAACTTAGTTGATTGACTGCTATTGTTTTAAGTCTGTTCTGCATACAAACATTAGACTTTCCCCAGAGACACAAAGTGGAAAGTATGACTCGAGGAGGTGATGGTGCAAGAAACCTAGATTAAGCCCTTCAAAATTGTTTTATGTGATTGGGATGACTTCATAAACACAAAACCGATGTCGGTTTCTTTATATATAACGAAAAATATCCAGACATCGAGAGAGACGAAGATAACTAATTGGAAATATGTCAAGAGTATAAATCAAGATTAAAAGAGAAAATGAATAGGAAAAATAAAATTAAACCATTAATTGACATATAAATACAGATAAATATATTGGTGGCAAAGATATGGATTTTCATATTTCTTACCTACAGCACCACGAGAGGGTTGGAACACCTTGTCTCTTCTCTGGACTCGGAACGTCCGGGTTCATAATAATGGGGTAAGCCTACAAAAAATCATAAAATTCCTTGACCCAACTTGGTGACGTGACGTGCTAGACATGGTGACGTGACGTGCTAGATATGGTGACGTGACGTGCTAGACATGGTGACGTGCCGTGCTAGTCATGGTACCATGATATGTAAGGCATACTTGTAGTGTGATTTAGATGTTGAAGCATGTGTTAATAATGAAAATTCCTAAACTTTATCAACACTCAAAAGGATTACGGAATTCGACAGTCAATGAAGTATTCCGGTGGAAATGTAAAGATATGGGTATACCAGCATCCAAGTTGTAGAAGATGAAAACAAATGAAACTCATTCTTGTTAATTGGGGTTCATTGGCTCTTTAAATCTATACCGGCGAAATGATCTTGCAATGAAAAACAAACGTTATGACCTCGGGGTAGTTAATTGGGCATAAATTGGTGTATTGCATCCCATTATGTCCAGTTTTAGCCAACGAATACTGTACAATGGGGTGGCCTTGTTGTCAATGCCAGTGCTTTCAGCATGTTGCAAAAAAACTTGGAGGGTAACAGACCCTATTTTGTCTGAGGATTTCTGTTATCACACCTTCTTAAAAACAATTACCGAAATAAACAACCGGGTAGATTATACCAGATATTTAAATAATTGATAAAACATGTTTTTGATTCTATTTTGTTTACAAAATGATGAGTTGGCTTCCCATTTCTATAAATGGCCGTTCTTGAGCAGAAACACGAAAGTTGTTTTTACTGTTGGACGTCAGACTTTGAACACAACACATGACTCTACACTATAAAATTTCTTTCTTTCAGTATGCTAAGTAAAATGAAAGATAAAAATTAAGAAAATAACAAAAAATTGGACGCTTGTGTCCAATTCTTTATTCACAATGAGGATCACGGGCCACGTGACATTAACAGTGCCGCCATCTTGGAGTACAACTGAAGCTATTGAATCACGCGTTCTAAAAGATTAACAGTTGTCGTAATCGCTGTTGTTCGAGATCATTTATCCACCTTATACGCTTTTTCACAACGTTGTCTTCATGGTTATTTGCATCTGCTCACATCTATATTGTGGATATTCCCTGGGTTTTCAAAAGCATACCCTTTCCGTTGATTTGTCTCACTGCAATTGCGAGGCTAGTTGGCGTTGGATCAACATTTCATCGTACGATACCTTGCTAGAATAAGCTCGTAATAGCCTCATGGTTGTACTCGTATAATCTTTATTGTGTAATTAAAATCATGCTATCGTACGATGGTCATTTTATCCTGAATTTGTATACGTCTCACAATCTCATTCATTGGATTTTTACCATCATATGGCAAACTGTTCTATTCATACATACACATATGTACGTATGCACATATATATACATATACGTATAGAACGCAATAAACATGAAGTGCTTACGGTACTGGCGGGGATCGAACCCAGGATCTCCCACACCGAAAACGAAGACGCTACCATGGCACTAAATAGTGCAATACTAAAGTCGACAATCCGGTAAGTCGATCGCGAGTTCTCACCACGACCAGCAACCTCATTTTTTGTTTCGCTATCAGCTTCATCAGTGCCATTTCATTTATATAAGTATTCAGGTAGACAGACAAGCAGTCATGAACTACATAATATAGATCTACATAATATAGATTTCTATTTAGCCAGTTGCGGAAGTCTGCATTAACGGTTTTGAGATCACCTCTTATCCCAATCACGTTGCAATCCAGAACGTGTTGTGGAGTCTGGACATCACCACATGCACAATTTGCATTGTCACATAAACCAATATTTTGCACATAACTCGCATGTCGTCCATGTCCTGTTCGAATTAGATTTAATAGGGCCCATTGGTTTCGTGCGAGATTATATCCTGGAGGCATAGTGATAGGGAGCGTGATGAAACTCATTGACAAAAAAAGCTTACTTTAGTCTGTCCCGATTTCTATAATTATGATCATGTTCACCGAAATTTCTGAGAAATTTCACAAACTGAGAATGCTACAGTCTTGTATTTACAAGTTGCCACAGATGTGTTTAGGATGTACTCCAACATGGCGCTCCATATGCTGAGTGCCCAAAGTCACGTGATTGGGAATAAAGAATTCGCTTAACTATTTTGGAGGGATCCCAAATACTGATTCCTTATAAAAATATAAAGAGGATTTATTGTGGCAAAAATAAGTTCAGAGGGGACTATGGTTATTATAAAGAACATAGGTTTTTATTGCGCAATATTTGTTAATCAGTTTTGTACCCAGTCCTATATGTATATAATTGTGATCCCTGTAAAATGTAGCTAGAGTAAGTTTGATTGTGGATGGAAGTAGATCGCTATGTGTTGGTTTTATACTTGTAAATATTCTTCTCTTCTAAGTTACCTCAATATATTAATAAGAAGCTAACCTCATGGTGAAGTACTTGCCTTCGACCTCACGTATACATAAAAACGGTTTCCAACTAGAGGTACGAGGCCAGTTTGGACAAATCGGACATTTTGATGCTTTTTCAAAAAGTCTAGAGGTTTGGACCTGAGATCAAACCATAAAGAAGAACCCTCTGTTACTTTACCTTTTTAATTGCTACTGCAATGACACACCCAACTACTCTCTGCTTCGATATAAATAAAAATGCCTGTGATGAAAACAAAAACACTACCGTTAGTAACGTTAAATCAGAACGGAAGCGGCATGAAACCGCTCTGTAATGGGTAGAGGTTTTCTAACAAGAAAGCCATGTTTACATCTCTCAGTTTGGAGATGTAAAGTACCTAAAAAACCCAACAAAAATATTATGTGTAATCATATAGAGTACCTGACATATTACCGACGATAATCACAACATTTGAATATAAGAATATCCACCCCATCTAAGGAGAAAAACAAATAGAGCCGCAAGAAAATTTGTGGTAATTACCACTAACTTCACTTCAATTTGGCAGCTTGAAGGTATCAAAACGGTATGGAATTACTTGGAACGGTTACTTCGTCATAAATCCTGTTACACTGCCCTATTTGGCAACATTTGCATTCGTACCCCAGATTAACGCAACGCAGCGTCAAGAGAAAGGAGGTTCCCCACTACGTCACATCCAATTGGCAGCAGGTTAAACAGTACCAGTACTACTGATGTCAGTCTATAAAACACAGCGTGAAATACTCCTCCCTTGTTCCTCAAAATTATGCCTTAAAATTCTTATTTTATCGGCAGAATAAAAGAGTACAAAACCATAAAACCTTCAAGAAACAGTTACATCGTAAGTTAAAGAGACAACTCAACAGGCAACTCATTCTTTTGGTCAAGAAGCTTTTCGCCGATTCTCATCAGTTGAACT
>JAAAKL020004452.1:0-20945 GCA_010016065.2 Carybdea cf. marsupialis auct. non (Linnaeus, 1758) | reverse complement strand
TTACTGTTTTCGTTCTGCAATGTTTATGATGTGTTTTAACAAACCAACCATTTGACAATCACTATGCTTGCTGTTTTCGTTCTGCAATGTTTATGATGTGTTTTAACAAACCAACCATTTGACAATCACTATGCTTACTATTTTCGTTCTGCTATGTTCGTTCTGCGACCTCCGAGGACGTAGAGATCAAAACTTTTGTGGAGGTTGCGCCATGCTTATTTTGTGTATCTTGTATTTTCTTCAAAATTGCTGGAAACCATATATGTGGGATATCGTAAGATATGTTCTTGATATGGTTGCGGTAGTGTAGGAAATTAATGGTTTCTTTGATCGTCCTGCTTGTTGTTTTGATCATTCTGTCCAGTATCTCGCTATTTCCCCAGTTTTAGAGTCTATTAGCCTGAAGATGGGAGATGTATCCCTCGAAACGTTGCTCAGAAAACGACTAGGACTCGCGACATGATAAACATCTACTATCTAGGAAACAAATCGGTTATGTTACAGTTGTATAGGAATGCCTATTGATAATTATATCGCTATTTTGGCTGGACTGGAGATTTTTAGATTACTTAAGCATTTCTAATAGCTTTACGTACAGACTAACACTTCGTCCCGCGCCAACTATCATAGCATATAATTTTTCAACCATTTTTATGATATTATATAATGTATTATAAACCGCTACACTTAAAATAGAGTATGCCACCAAAAAAATTATATATCATGTGCTTTACCATGTTATGTCATAATAGATCGTGGTACATATTATAATAGCATGTCCTTCAGTAGCCGTTTGGGAATGCTACTAACCAGGCAATGGCCCAACCCCCTATCCCATCAAGGGGCCTAGCACCTCAACGCTAATAATGTAGAGATTTGGACCTGTCCATATTAGTTGGTGGGAGAGACAAGCCAATGACTGGGTTCTTCAAAAATTGGCAAAACTACTCTAATGAACAGTATAAGAAAGGAAACTGTCTTTCATTGGACACGTGGCGAGAAGCAAGGGACTCGGAAACGTCATCCTATCAGGCATGGTTAGTGGAACGCGAAGACGAAGAAGACCACAACGAAAGCTGGAAAATGACATCCGGGGAGAACTTGGGAGAATGTCGATGGCTGGACTGCTCCGAAATGCACAGGTCAGGAATTGTTGGCGTAGGACCATTGCGGGTGCCACGGCGGGTCAGCCATGACCCTTTCGTCAATGATGATGATGATGATGATGATGATGATGATGATACTCAGTTCAGGTAAGCAAGAGGAAAATTGGAAACTCTACTAACTGGACATTTACCGCTGTACAATCATGCTGAATTTACCTTGTGATGAATAACGTCATGAAAGACAGGAAGCTGAGAGTGGCTTAATAAAGCATGGGACGTTTCATGCTGTGCGTAACCAGAAGAGGCAAGGTCAAGAACGACGCAATTAGAATTATAACGTCATAAAAATTAAACCTTTGCATCTTCAATGATCAGAGTATGTTCCCAAAATAAGCAAATGCCAAAGAGAGGAAGAGGAAGATTGATGAGGAATTGAAGAGCTGATATTGAGAAGACATGTCGAGCGAGATTATCAAACGTGACAAGGAATGTGTAGGCGACTTACCAGCAGTAGTATGTAGGCATTAACCTAGTTTATCGAACCTACTACATTTTCAATTCTATTAAACATCAGAACATTTGTACAATTTTGGCTGTCCATCTGAAGAGGACAATTTATCTGGTGTGCAAACCATAAGAAAATTACAAGAAGCGACAATGATTCAGTTTTTGAAGATAATTGGCACTGATAACGAATCACTGGACAATAAAATTCTATCACTGTAAATGAACAGTCACGCAAATTTTACACAGCCCAGGGCCCGCTCCCTCCAAATCAGCCCATTAATATCTTGCCATACCGTAGGATAAATACCTTATCAAGGTATACCATAGCAACTTTAAAGGTCATCATAGATCATATACTATATTGCAGACCTCGTTTCCCTTATTAATAACGAACAGCTGCCTATACGTTTTATGTTATCTACTCGTCATCATCATGAAAGGCACTCTAACCGGAGCGTAGCCTCCATCGTGACTTGACGAAACCTGTCCCTTTTTATTGCCATCTTCCCAACTTCCTTCATTGTCCCGAAGAATGCTTCCATGGTAGTCCTTTCCCATTTGCACTTAGGTCTCCCTCTTCTCCTTCGTCCTGCAATGTACCCTTCAATAATCCTTTTTCCTAGCCCGTCATGCCGCTTGATGTTATCTACTAGATGATATATTTTTTTGCTTTTATGATGCAATGTTTCATCGTTTTCTACTTTTTGTAGACATCAAGTTTAACATAGAAATGGATAACAAGTTATTTTATATCAGTTCTCCCACTGGGTCGATGGACTGGCTTTCAAAACAAACAAGCAGTACGAAAGTTTCTATTATCAATTCCAAGAAAAGTAAATCGGAGATATCAATAAAGTATTTTAGTGGAAGGGGCAATGAAAAGTATTTGGGTTTTAAAACTTTAAGCGGTGAAATGGTTGGACGTAACAAAGGTGAGAGTAGTAGATCGTGGTTATATATTTTAATAGAAATCTCTTTTTTGTAATTACAGAAGGAACTCCATAGTCCTCGTTAGTACACGTACTGTATGCGACTCTATTATCAACAGCATTTGTTTGTATACAACCATTTGCAAACTATTGCTTAATATTTTTCTACAAAAAATATCTTTCTATTGATGCTGTCAACAAGTTGGATGTAAATTTTCTCACTTTCTTAAGTCCCTTACTTCTTGTAAGCGTCCTTACACTTTTGATAGGAGAGTGAATTTGTAAAGATGGTCGATGTTAATGTGGAGTATTTCCTGCCCACGGTCATATTTGTATATTTGATGACTATATAAACAGAGTTTATTGTTTCCGTCGGTTACCGAGCTTAGTTGGTAGATAGTTTACTTGTTCGAACCCCTAGAAGCGTAATAAGACGCTAAAATTTTAGGGCACATACTGACCTATGTACCTATGCCAAGTCATACAGTTATAAAAATTATTAACAGAGATGTACTTAGATAGCAATTAGTGTATAAGACTAACCCTTACCCCAACCCTAACCCTAACCCTTACTCTTACCCTTACTTTATTTTAAAGGTATCTGTAACATCTAAAGTACCGACAGTGCTAGATAGAAACCCCAAGGTCTGCTTTCATTTCCCATCTCGTCTTTAATGCCATTTTCTCTCTGATTTATTGTCCCCACAGACACTGAATTATCATGGAAGTGGATCCGGCTATTTCCTAGTTGTAAGAGAAACATGATCTACCTTAGGACAACAGAGGAAAACAATATCTTGGAGTACTTCAATGCCTACTCGTTCAAGCCCATAGCTGTTTCTTTAAAACAGAAATCTGCTCTCAAAGCAGATTGTTCTGAAGCTTTTAAATTTAACATAGCTGAAAATGGTAAGTAGCATCCTTTTTATTGCAAGTCCTTTGTGCGCTCACATTCCTAAATTTTATCGGTCAACATCTTCCGTGTCTTTAACCACGGTTCACGGGAAACAGACACATGGATATTCTTTCTATCCCTGTCTCCTAAGAACTCTTTTTAGCTATAATAATCACAAGCAAATTATAGAGAAAATCTGACATAGTCTAGGTTATAGTAGCCTTGCGAGGACACCGAAAGGCTCTGTTAAATCATCATAATCATAAATTTTCCAATGTAGCATATGCTATGCAATATCGTATAGAAATGAAGATACACAGTCAGTCCAGCATGCATTGGTAAATCCAAAAAGTCAGAGGCACAAATAACACAAGAACAACAGTCGAAAAGGGAGAAATAAAAAGCGATAAGATCGCGGAACACTGTTGGAAAAATGATCACACCATCGACTCAAAAAATAGATCGATAGTGGACAGAGATATAAACACAACAGCCAGGAAGATCAAAGAAACTGATCAACAACATGTCTTACTATCTCCCACACATATGGTTGCCAGAAATATTGAATAAAACACGACAGACAAAATAAGCATGGCACCACCTCTAAAACAGGTTTGATCCCTACTGCCTTACCTCACTTTACACTAGCTAAGAAAATGGATGCATGTTGATCATTAGATAAATAGATAAATTTGTCGTCATGCTTTTCTGGAAGTAATTGCCATTTGTGTTTCGTGAGAACATGATTATCAAATGCCTGGCTAACCTAAAATTGCCTCTGGATTCCGCTTCTGGAACATTTTCAAGTTTGCTTTTTTGTCTAGTACTCCCAACTTATCCACCCCACAAAGTCTAGTCTCATGTATACCAAATTGCTCCTCTACCGTCACTCGAAAACACGTCCTGCTGAGAATATCCATGGGAGGTAATACATATAATTCACGGCAGAGTTAGCTTTTAGTTTACTTTTTTCTTACTCCCTGCAGATGTATCACGTAAGAGAAAGAATATTACATCAAAACGAACATATTTGTTTGTTGAAAGTGAAAAACTACTGTTCACGTGTCTGGTCACACCAAGGAAGTTGCGGTAGGTTTTTTTTGCAATTTGTACTAACTTACCGTCCAGGACGGATTATCAAGAAGGTTATCTCGCATTAAAAGGGTATGGGTAAACTATTCTAATTTATTTTGACACTTGAACTACGTAAAGACGTGGTGGAAGGTAGACACTTCCTCTTTTTTTTTACTTACCTTAATGAACAACTTTATGTCGCATAAACTCAATTGACGGCCACTTTATCGAGTAGATCGATCAGCGGTTTTTAACTGATGGAGAGTTCTCCACTAGTGGGACATGGCAATTGTACCAAGTGGTCCATTAGTTGTTACCCACTGATACGAAAATGAGAACAATCTTGCCAGGGGCGGTTTTCCGACGTGTGGGCCCTGGACACTTTTCCAACGCGGGGCCCTATTAAAGAAAATTATTATTGTCAATATCTCTTCACGCCATACTGCCGTTTCTTTTTGTTGCGGGTTTTAACTTCTTTGATAGATTGGGTTCTAGTTAAATTTGTGTGGTAAGCTGTGATTCCTCATTCTTTCTCACTATAGACGTAAAAAAAAATCTGAGGTAAAAGCACGGGTCCCTGGGCTACCACCCTGTCTGTCATACCGCAATGCCGCTACTGAATCTTGCGTGTAGCCACTTTTTTTAATACATTGTAAGTTACCCTTTAACCTTATACTATCGAGCACAGTTGTAACATAATCATTTCCTATTATTCCTGGCCAGTATTCTCTATAGCAGAGGGTGGGGGTGGAGACACGACATATTTTTAGGAAACCACACAATTTTGAAACGATCAAATGTGAGAAATTTTCAACCACATTATTGCTAGCTCTATCTAAATTAGGAAGCATGTAAACAATAACGTGATGTTTATCCTTACATTCATTTCCAATACAATGCCGCCTCCCATTATCTTTTGTTACAGCAAAGTTAAGTAACAACGTCAAGATTCATCCCTTTAAACTGTTTAAGACAAACCAAAATTTTAATGTCAGACCTGGACAAACTCGAACATTGAGTTTTCGTAGAAGTGGGGGAACATGTGTAGCCGGCCACCGTGGTGACCCCGCTGGCCTCGAATTGCACGTGCGATGTGTTGTACAGCCAGCGGACTACAATTTGTTCATCAACTAGTTCCCTTGACACGCATTGAGTCTTAATATAATTGGGTTATGTTGTTTTTTACGTATATCTACAGCCAAGGACTGAGAAAACATGTCTTTTTGCAGCTCCTTTGAACTAGATACAAAGGCTACTGGAATTTTATTTGCGATTTGCAATTTCAAAAGTTCAACTTTTGTTGACTTTGCACTAATCGTTACAACAAACAAGATAGAAAGGTTGCAGTAATTGTATGATATCAATTTTTGTTTCAAAAACTCAACTTATAGCGCTAAACATTATGCTGACAGAAAGTAATGAAACAATTTTTGCAGTTGCAAGTTTTTCTCGTCTGACACTTCTCAGAGTAGGAATTGTCAGAATGAAATACGGAAAATGGAGGAATGAAACTAATACCCAACTAAGTTTTATAACAGACAATCAGATCTTGCACTGCCTGATAGGTATTGTTTTGACCAATCAGTGTCCGTAAAACTATGTGAAGTGAAAAGACAAATTCTTGCTCTCTGCAAAGCAAAGGTCTTCTTCCTTTGATCTGGACCCATTCTAAAACGATCATGTTAAAGGCAGCCCTAGCCTTAACTATTATATGGAAGTGGTCATCCTTGAACATTTCAGCATGACCATCTGTACATGCTGGCCAGCAAGAAATTTAGTAATGTCGAATATTGCGTCGTTTCAAATTTGCCTTCAAACTAATCTAACATCTGTATTCTTTAAAGCCTGGTTCCCGCTGCGGCGTAAGGTTTGTCGTTGTCCATGCCCTTGCCGTTGTCGTTATCTTGGCTGAACATCTGATTTTGATTGACACATTTCGGAAGAGACAACTCAACTATAAATAATCAAATGGTTTCAGGAGCCTTTACGGACGAGCGTAGTATTGCCTTGATTCGATTGCTATCACAAACGTCTACTGTATTTCAAACGATCTCGTGAGGTTTCACTACTACTTCATTTTATAAATTCGTTCAAACGATCCCCACACATGCAATCTTCTAAAGAAGAATGCCGAGAACAAAGGAACACAACAAGGCTCGTCTTGCAAGAATGAAACCTTTTTCAGTCTACTCGATAATCCTTATACCGCAAGCTGTCAATCAAAATAGACAAGACAACTGGTTCCCACTTTGTCTTGAAGCAAGATAACGACAACGATAACGACAAGCCTTACGCTGCAGTGAGAACAAGGCATAAAACGTATAGTCTGAGAGACCTTTTGGAGGTAAAAGTAAGTAAGTTTCGAGTATGGCCAATGCTTTGCAACTTAATGTTATACCATTTACAAGCGAACAAGTAAGAATGTACTTGTATGATTCCTTGTTAGATACCTGAACGTTCCCTTCGTTTTATTAGGCTTAGAGTTTGTCTTTTAATAAGGATGGTTTTTAAATGTGGCATGCAAGAAATGCTCTTATTTTTAATGGAAATGTTCAAGGAGACCAGACAGGAGGTAGTATAATAAATGGAAGGATTAGATATAGAGAACATTCTTCAAATATAGTTACAATGTTGCTTTGCTCAAATACTTATTTCAGGTCATGGATGACAATTAATTAGTTTGATTTATCATTTTTCATAGGGCATGAGTCAGCGAGATCTAAATAAATAAGTTGAATGATAAATAATAGATTAGATAGATTGAGAGAAAGACAGACAGATAGGTAGCCCTTAAAATTCTAAATTTAATTATCTGCTAAGTTCATCCATTGTACTATATTCTACCATGTTTTATAATTCCTGATTTGTCCGCAGTGAAGCAAAAGCAACATGCTATTATTGGAAGGTCGGTTCCAGTTCCTGGGGAAGTAAGTTTCCAGATCACTGATCTCTAAAAAAGACTAGATCGAGCTTCCCATTGTTTCCAACAGCGAAAAGTGTAGTCACGAGTACTGGCCCCTATAGGCTAAAATAGCGCGGGTAAGTCCGCCATGTTACGTAACATTGTTTATAAACTTTATTTAACAGGGACTAAAATGGCGTCCAACGACGTGCCTCGCTTTGAGACGGAAGATACTCGATCCAGTGATTTTTAGGGATCAGTGTTCCAAAAAGATGATGATGATGATGATGATGATGACGATGATGATGATGATGATGATGATGATGATGATAATTATTATGATGATGATAATGTTGATGATAATGATGTTGATGATGATGATGATAATGATGCTGATGATGATAATGATACATGATGTATTTCATATTTTATGCAGTAGAATTAAAGTACATTGTCGCTAAGTATTATTGTGCAGGTTGTTCATATTAGGCAAACAATAATGCTCAAATTTCTGTTTCTTTGCATCTTACAACTTCTCCTTTTCCAGTGTAAATGTTAACATCCTTGTCTTTTGTAAAGTCATGGACATGTTTAAAAAAGTTCCGAAACTGCTGTTATAGAGTATCAGAGGTTACGGGCCCAGCTATATTGATAGTGCGTCTTCATCAGATGAAAATGTTTGAGTTTAAAAACTTAATGACGGGCATGTAACGTTATAAATCCTTCGCAAGTGGCAAGTTTAGATTTATGACATAAGCTATGACAGATATCCCCGTGGATAAATTTAAGACTCTATTTAAAATCTCGTTAGTAGAAAGATTGTGCAAAGCCTGTCATAATACTGAGACAACCCGAGCGACTTAAAACGTATGTCCCAAAAGCTGTAATAGCCAAAATGAGGATTTAAGACTTTGAGAAGCTTTTATGAAATTTAAGGAAGTTTACAGACATTTGAGTGAAACTTAATAGACATTTGAGTGAAATATCCTTGGTATAGAAAAAAGAATAGTCAATCATAAAGATTTGAACATTTTTTTGAGACTTGTTGTCCTCATAATGAGTGAAGGGCTATGTCGGGAATACATCTGCTGGGGAAAGTAAAATAGGCAGACAGAAGATGGGGATCATCTGTCACATTTGTTAAGACATCAAAAATTTTATCTGCTTTGAAAACAATGTACGTAAGACTGTCCAACTCAGACAGACGTATGTATAGAAAAGGGACGTAAAAATTCCAGTCCTACATTTAAGATGCTAAGTTAAACGCTCTGAATATTAAACTTTGCGTTTGTAAAGATGCTTGTGCTCCATATGATCCAAGCCGCATATGATGTACGGGATTACACACATATATGTTATATATCTAGTATTCTGATTCATGTGTTTGATACACTGTACTTGTTTGCATTTTGTAGGTATAAGTGCACTATTTGAGGACGTGATTGGATTTGATTTGTCTGCAAAGATTATTTACGGAATCTCTGCGAACGACCAGCGATACTTATCTCAAAAGTGGCCCAGCGGTACCTTATTGGCTGTAACAACGACGGAATGGACTTCTGTATTTTCATCATCCACTATTGTCAAACAAAGCGTAGGAAGCAAATCTACAAAAAAATTTGCAATGTCCATAACAGGTAATCTACAGTTTTGATTCAGTTATTTTAATTTTTTATACTAATGTGTTTGCTTGGGATGTTAATTTTTGATCATGGCACGTTCGAGCTACCGACAATCACAATGGCTAGTCACTACTCCATCTATGCTCCCTGAGTCGTGTCAAGAGATATCGGTCTGTGCAACCAACATAATATGCACAATACAGCCAAGATTAGAACTGCATCATGTCACTCAGATTTTCCACATTTTTTCTACGTCCACCTTTTACATTGGTATGAACAATCTTAGCTGTCCATCTCCATAACAGCTTCCACTAGGAAGCCTCACGTAACTAAAAGCTACTTGAACATGAAGAACTTCCCTATTTTATATACCTAAGTGCATTGGAACACAAGCCCCACATTTTCCATGCTACTAGCATTTTGGTATTAAAATAGATAGCACCTGCAGCTCATCATGCGAATTGTGGATCAGCAAAATGGTAAGCTTCATCCGTACTTCCAGGCCGAATGTTGAGGATTGTTACAATATAATTATTAGCTGCAAAGGTGCTTCTTGAACAGCACAATGCTTCTAGAGCCACACGTTCGTTACATACTAAAAGCAATATAAGGGCTGCATATATTCACAGCTCTCTCTATTTTAAGAGGTAACTCCATCTGATGAATCCGTTTTCTGGTCAAATGCAATTGTGCTACAAAGCGACTGCAGAAATGAGAACATAACATCTTCAGAAAACAAAGATTTAGTATCATGCAAAATATTCATTCATTCATTCATTCATTCCCCTCATAGAAATGTTTACATTCATTAAGGAAAACTGTACCAACTCTTTCGTACGAACTCTTTCGTACCAACTCTTTCATCTTTCTGTTGTTCTGCTGGACCTCCTCGAAGATGATGGATCAATATCTAACTTCCAAATCATTGCCACTAACTTCTATAAGCTTTCTCCGAAACGTATCTATGTTATTGTGATCTTCTTACGGCTTTCATCATGGTAAAGCTATGTCATCTACACCATCTTATTATATGGTTTTTTATCAAAACGCTGTATATAGTGTTAGTATGCTTGCAAACCACGTATGCAAACACGCCTGTCCACCTTTAGATAATTTTGTGCTCATCTGAAAATGCCTGCTAATCAATTTACACTTATCTTACATTGCCGATGTTATTAAACTTCAGCCGAAACTTAGTACAAGAAATCCTGCTGCATAATGTCACCGATCGTCAGGTTCGTGATCCACAAACAAGGTTGTTGGTTTGGCTTTTAGCTTTACCGGCTTGTATATTTCGGATAGTACAAGAAAAGTAGTGATAACGTCAAAGTCGAAGCTCTGGAGTACAAACAGCTATTCTCATTTAGGAATCTACGGCACCTCTATCTATAGTGAAGAATAGCCAGATCATGAGTTAGGCTTACGATGACCTGATGTAGGCAATAGCCAACAAAATCCATCCTACATTAGCTTGCATGAATCTTATGACTATGTCGATGACACACGATGCCTAGATGACAATGGATGAGCAATCCACATGATGAATCCTGGAGCTTTACGAGATAAACAAACAAGCATCAGGTAACATTATGACATTCCTCTACACAATACATGATTAAAGTTTGTGCATGGTTACAATTAGATAAAGAAAGAGAAACTACCCACCCACATTTTAATTGTACAAGCAATCATTTATACGGCGTAAATTTCAATACATTATAAATTTTAAGAGTCGCAAAAATGTACTTTCTGATATTATGCTGTAACCATTTTTCTCTTTCTATTCTGTAGCATCAGACTATTCCATTGAGAAGAATAAGAACAAAACATTCCTCTACAGCTGCTGCAGTATGTTCTAAAAATTCTGGAAGGGTTATACAGATGCACAGATGCAACATCAATTGTATTTGTCATATATTCGTTAAATGAACAACTTCTACATTATTAGAAGTAAATATTAATTGGATGAAGAAATAGGATCAGAAATTATTTATCAACAATCTATGTTCATGAAAGACAAAATGATATGGCTAACAATAACATAGGTTTGAACTATGGATATTTTATGTTACCTTTACTGTTACTATGTGTTTTTGGTGGTGTGCGACAGGGAAATATCTTAAAAACGCTACTGTTGAGACACGTATTATCTCCGTTGACACGTATACCGTCACTCATCTCTTCGTCTTCAAAGAAACAAAACCACGCCCTCCAGTATGAAGGATTCCTCTTGAGCAAGAGCGCTCTAAATTAATCTTGACTATTAAGCGGGAGACATTTACCATACCTCACTGAAGATCATCATACAATTATTATCTTTTGAGTTTAATGATACTTTGGTGGTGTGCGACAGGGAAAAATCTCAAATACGCTACTGTTGAGACACGTATTATCTCCGTTGACAAGTATACTGTCACTCATCACTTCAAAGAAACAAAACCACACGCTCCTGTATAAAGGACTCTTTTTGAGCAAGAGCGCTCTAAATTAATCTTGACTATTAAGCGGGAGACATTTACCATACCTAACTGAAGATCATCATACAATTATTATCTTTTGCGTTTAATGATTCTTTAATCTTCAAATAACTCATACTAGAGCAAAATGCTAAAAACAAGTACATGAATGTAGCTGTTGGACAATTAGTTATATTTCAGGGACGACTTAAAAGATGTTGGAAATGGTCATCACTCTGCTCACAGCTTTGTACCCAATTTATGGATCATTTCAAATTGTGCATGGTCTTTTAAATTGCTTTGCATAGGTACTGTTTTTAGTTTGGATTTAGTTTACTACAGGCTTACAAAAATGACTTTGCAAAGCTAATACCTTTAATAATTTAGATATTTATCGCACTAAATCTTGTATAGAACACCCAGTATCATTTAAATTTAAAACACCCGATAACACAGTTAGAAAAGGGAAGTACGTAGTTGGTGTAAACGGTAAAAAATAGTAATCAAGACCAATCTTTATACAAAAGATGTCGAAATTATTGACGTTTGCCAAGATTTAAATATTTACTATAAGCCACCTAGAGGAGAAATATGGAATCTATCGTACTAGTTGACTTTATGAATAGAAATTAGCATGTAATTTACTTTCGCCTTGCCGTAGAAAGGGGAACAGCAGAATTCAGTGCTAGTGAGTACGGACATCGCACTCCTCCTGGTTGAAATTATGGGAACTCAATGGCGTGCATTGCACCTTTCAATAATGGATCCTTGTAGAAAGATCTGTTTGTTATGTCTATCGTATTAAAGATTGACTTCTCAGTATTTAAACTAAAACATAACGTTGCTAAGTTTAAGTCAGGGTCATTTTTAGTCAGTCGTACCTGAAGGTTGTGATCTCAAATTTTGACGGGAATCTTTTCCAGATTATTTAAATCCCTGGTTTTGTTTTTAAGTCAGGGTCATTTTTAGTCAGAGATTTAAGTTAGAGTCATTTTTAGTTAGTCGTACCTGAAGGTTGTGATCTCAAATTTCGAGGGGAATCTTTTCCAGATTATTTAAATCCCTGGTTTTGTTTTTAATTCCACTTTATTACATTTCTAGCATTTAGTCACTGGGAAGCAGGAGAAGTACCTAACTAAAGAAAGAGGTCCCTATAAAGCTATAGTGCAAAAAATGTACTTCTCTTTGTGACGTTTTTTCCGTCCATGCTCTGTAGGGACCTGTATTTCCACCCTGGGACCCTCGCATTTCCTTCATGGATTTAAGTAGATATGTTACTTGCCGCCGTGGTCTAGTGAATACGTTCCTTGCCTTCAGTTCAAAAGGGTCAGGGTTCAAATCCCGGAAGGGCCATTGGTGACGTTAGGAAGGGGATTCGGTCTTAAAGTGCTCTATGCTCCTACAAGCCCCAAATACATGGGCACCGCCCTAGCCCCTGAAAAGTGCACGGCTTTAAAACCGCTACTAGCCGTAAATGTAAATTTTCATTAAGCCAAGCAAACTTTCGGTCACAACTCTCACGAATATTTGCTGTCTTTGAATATCATTGTATTTTACCATTAAAGATGTTAATATATGGAAGGGATCTTAAATTTAGACCCAATGCTCTATTTTTTACCCCTAATGCATTTTTGGCTTTTCAGCACAGTTAACTGTCCGAAACGTCTGTCAATTCGCACCAGATAAAATAAGCTCTCCTCCTCAATCTGCTATAATTTGACCGCATCTACTTAAGCTTAAAACTCTGTACTTTCTGCACATTTCACCAAATACTGAAAAGGGACAGTGTTCAAGTAACAATTGAGCCGCTTCTTTAATGATGATACTGTCGAGTATTGGTAACGCTAACGGCATTTACGAACAACACCTCGCCAAAATCCCAAAACGGATAAGAAGAGGACAAAGAAATTGAAGAGACATTTAACCTCACATAGTGATACAACTTCTCCGATACCCTCTGATAAGATGAAAATGAATCAATGAAGTGTAAGACGAGTACAGCCCAAATGTATCAAGGTCTAAAAGAATTGAAGTTTGCAAAATTTATTGTTAAAGTGAACCTGAAGTTTGCAAATGAAACCGAGCACGTGGCCTCAGTCGGTATCTGTCCACATTTGACATATGCATGAAAATATTGTCAAAGGTGTCTCTTACGCCTGTTAGAACATCATCTTCTTTAGATCCACCTTTAGACCGCCCTTTTTGGATATGAAAGGTCCCTTCTTCGACAAGAAAAGTTTCTCAGGACAGGCTACTCATTATTTTAAAAAGCGGAATAATTAGGGAATCAGTACGATCGAGGACATGGAAGTATTTTGCAGTATCAATAGGTACGGTACGGGGAAAAAATAAATGAGGCATACAACAAATTATCATTAAATACTCAACTTTTATTATGGGATAAAATTTTCATGAGTTATGTTGATCAATTTGTCTTGCATTTAGATGAGCTGTTTCCAGTTGATTCTGCAGTGTTGTAAACTGTGCAGACGTTTCGATTAAGTCAAAACGTTCCGTATTTTGCTCAGAAATCTTGCTTTACTGTAAAGTTCCCTTTATAAACAATATATTTCACTTTGCAATAAATATTTCGAATATCTTAATCGATCATTACTTGCTTACATATCCCTAGTATTATTAAATTATTTGTAAAAGAAACGATGTAACAGCTACATGTTATTTGTGCTGTGTTCGTGCTCCCCCTGATAGATTTGATAGGAAGATTTTCATTAAAATGCGTCCGAAAGTTGTTCCTGAATCTTAACCAGTACAGCAAATCTATGCGTCAGTAATAAAAGGTTTAAATTTGAAACAGCACTAGCAGTAACCATTTTAGGGTTAAAATAAAATAAAAATTAGATATAAATTATTACTGATATTAGATGTATTAAATTATATTAAAAATGAGTTTTGAGTAATAGACAAGTGTGTGTAATATTTTGAAAGCATGCGAGGGGTACAATTATGTGGTACTCTAAAATACATGCGCAGTACCTTATAAATATTGAACGGTTGACACATAAAATAGTGAATTTGTTAAGATGGCCACTACAAAAATTAGTTGGCCTGGGAGCTCAATGATTGTATTTTAAAGGTATATTACAGTGCCATAATTGATAGTTGTGTGGTGATAAATTATCAAGTCTTCTTCTGCCGTACGCTTTTGTGTACTTCAGCTCAAAAATGCACTGCTGGCCGCCGCTGAATTTTTCAGCATCAATAACTGAACTTCCCTGTTCTTTATGACGTCAAAAATTCGTTAAAGAATCACGGAAAAGAACTACAGAAAACTGTGTGTGAGACGAAAACTACCGTGGCAGTTCTATTCCTTAAAACAAAATGAAAATATCAAAAAATTGCTGACTACTGGAGGTACACGTTAAGCTTCGCTATGAATGGCTTAATGTACTAATAAAGCGTACATTCTGTAGTAAGAGCAACTTGTAGCACTGATTGTAATATTCCTAAATGACCACCTAATTTTAAATTGATTTGCATCGAAAACTGCAATAGGTATTGATAATGTAAATTAGGAAATTTATTGCATCGATTGTACAGTAGCGGATCACTGGTGCCTTATTGCGATATGCTTCTAACTTTATAAAGGCGTATCTGTGCATATTTGGGTATTGTCTGCAATTTGCATGCATGTATTTTATTTTGACAGATCTGTACTAGATTTTGATCGAAGAGTTTCTGAGTGACGTAAAATGTTGACTAAGACCCCGGAGATTATGGCCGTTAATTTCCTGGTGCTATGACCAGGCATCCCAGGAATACATTATGCCCAGCGGACTTATGAAAAGGATAAATGCACTTTTACTACTATTAAATGATGGGAAAATGGTATATTTCAACAACTTGAAGTGTTTTAATAAAGTTCTACTGTGCTAATGTTAAACAAAACAAGTCTAGAATTGTAGAGACATAATAGTAGGTAAATACTAAACAACAAGTCGTTGCTCCTTGGTATAGTTTACAGACTTCCAGCAACTACGATTTTGACGTTTTCAACAAAAACCAGAGATAATGCCTTTTTTCTCTAATGTAATTACACCTATATTTTACCTTGAAAATTCGTCTCAGATGACACTTTTAAATATTCAGAAACTGTTCAATTTAGGGGTTATGCAGACTCCATGTCTTGTGGCCACTAAACAACATCTGCCGCTGGTTATAAACTTGACTTTTTTCGAGGAGTCGAGTATATGGGACTCGAAAACTCGACCTCGAAGTCTACCATATGCTCAGTAAACTACCTGCATTAGATGTTATCTCATTTTTCATAAGGTACAAATAATTTTTATATTTTAATTTGCTTTGATAAGAATGTACTGTTTGGATATATACTTAAGGTGCTATGTATCAACAAGATCATTTTCCCATCAGGTCTTGATAAGCGAAGTGAAAAGCGCGGCTAATAGAACATGTCAAGAATATGTGTGCGCTGTTTTCAGCTATCTTAAATTCTGTACCACTGGAAACCATTTTAAACATTTCTTGCGTTTTTAAATCTTTCCACATCAATGAAAAAGTCTACATGTCAGTTAGACGTCATTTTAGTACCTGTGATTTTAATGGAGACGTTCGTATTTTAACACCTCGATGTATGGTGAGCAAGAGCTGCGAATCGATTGGACAGTCACTCAAGATTGTAGTATCATCAGCATACTCTCCATACCTCCTGATAAGCAGAGAGGAATTCCTAAGCGAAGCGTAAACTCCCAAGGGGGACAAAAATCATTGAGATTGCTTAATCAACTAAGCAATTTATTTCAATATAAAATATATTTGCAAGGTTTGCTCCTTCGTTAGCGTATTGCGCCCTTCCGATATATCCGTAAAAACTTTGTTTTACTTTTTAGTCTTTTCATGTCAAATAAATCACCATCGTCCTTAAATTTGATTTCGGTACTGTACTAGTGGCCTATATTTCCAAAGGGAAACCAAAGTAAGACAGGAATGTAGCTACAAATAACGGCAACGAGGTAATCTCCGTTGCTACTGTCGATCGCTATTTTGCGCACATTCGAATAGAGTTAATCAACCATCAAGTCGAACTTTGGCCGACGATCAAGCCTACCAAAGATGTCATCGATTAGGTTCCGGCTTATTGTATCCAACGCCTTGCAAAATTAATAAAGACTGTACACATTTTCCCAGTTAGTTCACTTGATTTTTGCATAAGCTGTCTAAGAATAAAAATGCCGTCGATGGTACTTCTTTCGTAGCGATATCTTGATTAAGAATGTAAGTGTACCTTATGAGCTAATCTTCATCATCTCTGCAAGACGAGATCGGCAAACACCTTTTCAACAAGATTTAGAAGAGACATTTCTCCATAGTTGCCTTACTTCCTTTCTCCTTCACTTTTGACAAGTTTTGTAATGTTAGCATCAGCCGTATCTGACGGGACATCTGCTGTGATGCAGCACTTACAAGAACGTCTCTGAGAATAGGAAGACTTGAAATCAAATCCCGTTTATGTACAAGGGCATCAGGTGATATGCCATCAGCTCCAGGGCTTTTACCATAGTCTGATCTTATAGTACCTAGTCGAGCCGATCTTCCATGATCAGTGTGTCCTGCCATTTACCTCTTGAATGCTGTTCAGTTTATTTCAAAATGTTCATATTTACTTCAGAAGTTTACTGAAAATTTTCACCTTTCTTCCTTTGATTTTCCTGGAACGAAAAAAAAAGAGCTCAACCTTTGGACTTTGCTGGAAAATAACTCTTGCTTCTTGGACAATGAACTTTATTTTATGGTTTAATGTAGCCTAGACGTTGTGACATTTTCCTTTTAGTGAGCAGACAGTAAGCCTTGCTTTGTTTTTTCTTTAACCATCGATTTATCAAAGTTCTAATGCGCTCTCTTCAAACATTCCTAGTGAGTTTCTTAAATTTCAGAAGCTTTTGAATCCCTTCTTCCTTGTATCTGGACAACTAAATCGATCGTTTCTTGCAGTAACGGTGTTTGACTATCTCCCGCAGGTGAATCGTCTACACAATCCTTGCTGCATTCAGTTAGTCTGTTATCAAAAATCCAATTGAGACTCTTGTTGAATGATAAATGGTTGACTTGATGCTCATCCTTTATTTGTAAGTGCCACCACATATTTTGGGATATTTCTCTGTAGTCGAAGCTTCATTTCCTGGATGGTGAAATGGTATCTGGTAAACTTAAAAAGTAGGAGCACATTAGAGTTTATGTTTCAAACGCTATCTTATTCTGGTCCCTAAGGATTACGATGATGACTAGTCTACACAATTCCCAAGCTTCATGTGGTCCTTTCCCTGCTTGTGTTCTTTGTATTGTGGGTCCATTAATACTTACATTAAAATGTTTAGTGATCAACTTTCTTGACTTGCAACTGCAGGGCTATGAGCCTGTTATTGATTGTATTTGAGTTCATTTCATTTGTAAGCAATGTGTTATTTATAGGCAAAGGCTGAGTCGCCTTCTTTCTTCTTGAAAACACATCAGAAAATTGTCTGTGGCTTCTTTCAGTTACCTTACTGCCGCTCAGAGAGTGAGCGAGAAGCTTCAACCACAGATGTCTATGCACGCTCTCTCATGTTTTCTTAATCGAATCCCTGTACCCCGTCTTGTTCTAAGTTAGTCTCTATTGTCATTTCTTAATCTTATATTCCAATCATCAAAAGTTAACGACGTAGTCGTATTGCACGGGATTATATATGTTGCCCCAACAGCAGTGCCATCTCGCGCAGCCGTTACCTGTATAAAAGTAGCTTGATCAAAGAAATTTTGATGTTTTATTTCCATGTTAAATGTGATCCTGGGCCATATGATGACCACAATAACCTACTCTCAACGGTGTCCATTTGCAATTTGGATGTTGTTTCACTGGCACAGCATAGCTGCAACGTCTGCAAATGCCTCCTGCTTCTTTTGCTGTAGCTGCTGCCACGTTTACTTACAAGTTGACTGTTCGCCTGTAAAAATCCTATTTTACCAACACGAGAAATACTAAATAATAAATGTACCCCTGTTTTTAGGTAACCTACTTATCATAGCGTTTCTTACATCGCCCTCTCAATTTTTTCCGCCGCCCCAGGGGATTTCGCTCACTTTGAAAGTCATTTCTTTTAGATCTTTAACTTTTAACCAACGGGACAGAGTTGCTGTTTATATAGCGAAGTTGGAGGTGGATATAATATTTAGCATTGCCTATGAATTCAATGAATGCACAGGAAAAAGTTTGGCCATGCAGGAAAAATTACGCCTTTTCTAACTTTAATTTTGATAAAATTTCTCTCCCATGTACGAATTTAATGATGCATAATTCAAACCCTGCTACTTTGCTAAACATCCTCCTGGTGCCTAAGGAATAGTGAAGGCTCTATTGTATTTACGTAAAGCGGGCATATGAACCACGCCGTAATTGACACAGTGGCATTCCAATTTAACAAGTTCTGCTGAAATAAACTGATAGTATGAGATCACAAATGAGATGGATGAGAAATACGCTTAGAAGCCACGAGGCTCATTCTCGCTGGCATAAATGTGTGGTTTTAAACTTGTATTTACTGGTTAATTCAGAGCGAATCGGCAGTCAGCTCCCTGCCCGACTTTGCTTCATGATCAAAACCTTACCGATTTGCTTTATACGGTGGTAGCACATTAGGGAGTCTCCTGATCTCAATTGTCACAAGCTACATGTTTGAATCCATCGTATCATGACTATCTGTATCACTATTAAGCTTGCAGGTTGCCAGACGTTTGCGGATTTCTAGATTGTTGTCTGGTAATACAAATTGACCTAAAATGTTGTTTATCCTTGCTTGTAAAGCGTGAGAAGACCATGGCATGAGATTCATTTGTGTTTATTTGTGACGGAGAGAAGTACTTACAAAATGATCTGGAATCTGTTAGTTCTCTTAACATTTCAAGTAAGTTGACTGCATTCAGTGATTTTGTTTACTTTTTCCCAGTATGCTCTTTCCTCGATTAACCGGTCGTGTTGGGCACAAGTTTTTGTAATTTCAGACCAGAAAATTAAACATGATCGGACAGTAAATGTGGCCCGGTCCTGGTCTAAAATGTATTGAAAACACATAATTTCACATGTATCGTGTTGATCTTTGTTTTATCAGGTAACATATGATAATTTGATAATTTCAAAATGTTTTCATCTAAATCAGCTTTAACGAGTTGTGTAATTTATCTATCCACTAAACTATTGAAAATCAACGCTTAATTTACGGAAATGAGTAAGGGAACACCAAAATAGAATTCTCGATAATTTTGATATGACATGGAGATCCATCAAATATCATCCTTCTTAAAATCGTAGCAATAGATAATCACCTCATGTATCGGTTTATTGAGAAAAAATGTATGCTTTTAATTTTTTGCTACATCAAGCTAGGGAAGACCGTTTAATCGACGATAGGACATTCCCGGGAACGCTGTAAAACACGTACATTTATTTGCACTTCCTATTGATATACAGACTCAGTTTCTATTATTTTTGAAGTTACTCACGGTGTACATATCTGCAAAGTTACCTTACTTAATCTGTACCCTAACATTCAAAATTTCTGAATTCCTTCAAGGTTTTCAACAATACAATATGTTTGTCTCAAAATAGACTTGTAGCATTGATTCTGTAATTTATTTGAGAGCTATATGTGAAGATTGTTTAAGTCAAGAGATATTTTCTTATTCAACTCCTCAATTACTTAAAAGTGAACAAAACTGTGAAAAGTGAACACATTTTCTCTGTGTCTTTATAAACATGTCTGAATTTTGTACTTTAGACTAGGAGCAACTATTTTTTATACGTTCGATCAAAAGGTGTAAGATAAGAAGGACGTTTTGGAACAATTGCACCCTATCCATCAGCCTCACGGGGACTGATGTGTGGCCTAGCAGGTCCGTGATTCTATATCTTTCCAGAATTCTCTTGAACGACTTGCCCAATAACTTGGTGACTTTCTGACGTCTTTCAAACATATTTAGAAGTATTTGCGGAAACAGGTTCAGCAAATTCTGCTAAAAATGACGTCAGAAGTATCCTATGCGAAGAGTTACCCACAAACTACGCTGAAAGTTCATAGCTAACAAAACTCTTATGTATTTATGCGGAGGGAAAGTGTGACGTCACGATTTTGAAATAGTTTGAAATATGGGGAAAAAGACTTTTCATGAACACTGAGATATCAGCTTTCAAAGTTTTAAATCTCTCTAACAAAACCTTATAATTTGATGCTGAGTCCTAACGTAAGGAACCAAAGAACATGAACAGAGTTTTGACCAGAGATTTATAAGATTCAAACGACTTCGATTCAATATACTATACTATATATATATATATATATATATATATATATATATAGGTGCTGGTGGTGGTGTGAATTCGGGATCGACTAGCCGGATTGTCGACTTTACTATTGCACTATCTAGTGCAATGGTAAAGTCTTCGCTTTCG